>JAYMFT010019751.1:0-16481 GCA_038088735.1 Panulirus argus
GTGGATGTTACAGTAATACCAAGTATGTTCATTGAGTCAAGAGGTGGAATTACAGAACCGTCAAAGGAGAGAGGAAACTTGTGAGGAGTTTTGACAGAGATGGGTAGAAACTGGGTCTTGGATTCAAACTCTAGTTTATGCGCTTAGAACTTAGTTATATGCATTTCCAAGTGGATGAGGTAAGGACAGAACAGTGAGAAAGCTCTCTGTCTCCAACATCAAGAACCAGCAGGCATAAGAAAATGGAAATAAAACCAAGCATTGGAAATATGAAATTGAATGTGGTAATGAATACGGAAATGAAAAAAAAAACACTGATTCTTGAAGGTATGTAGAATCTTTGCACTGGCAACGTTTGATGGTAGCAAATATTCAGTGTCCAGCGCATCTAGTTACAGAGAACCCATTTCCTTCGTCTGTGTTACATCTTTTAGCTTTCAGATTAATACCGTTTGACTTAGTAAATGCATTCTCTTGCACTGTAAATACATCTTCGTGATTCACGTTGTTGAATCTGTTCAAGATTTTCAAAGTTTGTACGGGTCACCACGAAGTCTACCGTCCTAGAGAGAGAGAGAGAGAGAGAGAGAGAGAGAGAGAGAGAGAGAGAATATGGGATCAACGAACAATGTTTAGCTTAGTGAATCTCCTTTCAAAGACCCAACAGACACAACAGAAATACATACACACACCCCAAGTCTGCCGGGAGTATATAGATAATGCACCAAACACACATATGCTTCTCGATAATCCCTTACTCGCATCAAGATAACATGCACCACACACCTGTACACACACTCCAGTCTTCTCTTCCATTTCAAGCTATTCCTTCCTCTGTCCCAGCTGTTCCTCATCTCCCTTAACCACCCTACTTAAAAAGAGATATCTGATAAAGGAAATTGGACCATAGAAAGCAAATCAGCACTAAAATAAATGTAGGAGGAAGACAAACAAAACTTGTGTTGGAGGAGTAGTTGGTTCGTCAGGAATGAGGGAGGATAAGAGAGTGGGAGCTGATGCAGTGTTGGGGAGATGGGGAACTTACAGCCTCTCCTTTCCTCCCCCTCCCCAACCCTCATCACGAATGCTGAAACCATTTCTCAATTTTCTTTTATTGTCCCCCCAGCCACAGTTTTATGAGAAGCCGTTGAGGTAATCATATGCTAATTCAATTACTCTCCATTGCACTGCTGCCGCTGCTGCAGATGACTTGTTAGCCAGCGCCCCCGTGCGACGCGACGGTTCCCCCTGGTGTTATAGTGGCTCTGGGCAGGGTCGTGTTCGGCCTGGCCTGCCGCCTCCCGCCGCCCCCCTGCCTGTGCGCTGATGGTTTACAGCGCTCGTTCAAGGCGGTGCTCCTCATTTACTGGCTAACGCCACCGCGCTCGTCAGTAGACGGGATTCTGTGCATTCGTAACATCAGACTCCCCTTATAACATGCACGGGCTTGTCCATCGTAACACCAGCGTCCTGTAAACACAACTGGGCCATCTTATATTACGCCGATTCCCCGTAACATGCATCGGGGTGTCCATCGTAACGCACGTAACATACATATGCTGCTTTTCGTAACGCCATCATCACGATAATGGACTTAATCCTTTCCTTCGTAACACCGAACCTCAACAACAAACCTAACTTCATCACTCTGTGATATCAAATCCCAAAGCCAATGGAGTTGAATGTCTTAAAAACCATCTCATCGATGCTTCTGTGGGATTTGGGGTTGGATACCCCTTGATTACTGGTCTGTGACTTCTTCACACAGCGACTGGCTAACTAACTCGATCAGGGTAGGTATCAACTGAAAAGTGAAGAGTAGTGAAACTTGTGTGAATAATAACTGGATGGACATAGGGAAGTTATATCAACGTCTAGAGTAGTTATATATTAGTCTGGAGTAGTTAAGTTTTACCCTTGGGCGACTGCATCGTAGTGGTAGGCAATAGATTATGGACACCAGTCGCCCGGGGAATTACTACCGTCATGACTTAGCACATGACTTAGCGTTGTTGAATCATCTTACACCCTCTGTGTCAGTAGGTTGTAGGCAGCAGCCGCTCAGGGAAGTATTACCGTCGGACAGCTTAGGACCAAATTTTACTCTATGGTGAAAATCTTTTCCTGGTAGTCTGTAGGCCCAAAGCTTTGAGCTTTAGATCTGATCCACAGCAGTGAGGGACGCAAGTGCACATTGAATTCTTTTTCGGAGCTGGAGATAAATCACAACTATACAAAAGATCCGTCCTGAATAAAGCCACTGCGTTCAGTACACTGAACCGCCTTCTGATAACACTGTACTCTGGTGAAAATATTACACCTCATGAAACTACAGGTCAGTGGCACAAGTCTTGTCGTGGGAAACAGAACAAGAAAATCAGAAAAAAAGCCAAGAGAAGGAGGGATCGATAGAACACAGCAGAAGGTGGTACTGTATTAGCAGGCACGATAACGACCATGATATTGCCTGGAGAGAAACATGTATGTATCGTCTGCTCAAATTTGAATGGATATCTTCGTGCCCTGAGGAATGTTGAAGCAGATGCCATTGCAAAATGCCATAGACCTACGGAATACACCATTGCTGCTCGGTGTTGATGGAGAATTTCCTTGTTGCGTTAAGAGGCAAAATACCAAATAACTCGCCTTATAACAAATCAGAATATTCGCCATTTCTTTATCACAGGACAAAGCCAGGACGCCTCGTAGTAACATCCAAAGGAAAGAGAAGACTGTCAACACGAGAGCACTTGCTGAGGTCATCACCCATGGCATAAACTTTGTATTAGACGGTAACTAATACTTTGTGTTTTCTGAATTGCGTCAGCGGGATGGAAAAATACTGCAAGGATGTAGAAATCGAAAAGGTGATCAACAAAGGACGCCTCAGAGAAAATGTCCTGGAATACTAACTTCAAGCACAAGAGCAAAGTCTTGGATAAGAATGTGGTCCTTGTCTTTCAACAAGAAAACCAGGAATTGCCGAAGTAATCTCTGCAGTGTGGTTGTGAAGACGACACTTTTAGTTCTTGAAAAAGTTGTCCAAAGTGTGCGGAAATACTGTATATTATCGGTTCCACTTCGATGCCTCATTCACCCTGTCTTTTCCAGCAAAAGTTACTACCCACCACATTGAAGTAGCTTGTGTCTATGCGACTCAACGGATCTAACCTGAAGGACCAGGAAGGACTCATAGGATTCACAAATCAGCTACGTTCCCGAGCTTTTCAGTTTGACTGCCCAAGGAAGATTCTCCACCTTATTAGCCTAAGTCCAGTTGCAGACCTATAGGTGGCTTTCCGAAAAAAGATAATACTTAACTTACTTTCATCTTAGTGTCATTATTCAAGCTCTGGGCGAGACTTACAGGCTATGACACCTATGGGAAAGGATATGAATCGCTATCCATGGTCTCCAAGGCTTATGATGAGCCAAAGACGTACAAAAAATTTTGTAGCTTCAACTGGTGGTGGACTATCTTTAAGGGTTCTTAAAAAACCCCTTCATATCTTGACAACTGTCATAGTTGCAGAGGCGTGGTGATACAGGCAAGATAATAAACCTTTCTCAGAGCATCTGCAGAGCAAACGCTTAAAACACATCTATACCAACGATGCGTCAGAGAAATGAAGAATTTGACAAAATCGAAACGCGTCATTTGCGGCATCAAAACTGTACGATCCATCAAGACCCACTTATCAAAATGAAATGGTTGAGCTTAAATAAACACATAAAAAAGGTGAGGTCCATATTCCAGCAGGTCCTGATCATTTCGTTGAGCTCTGATCAGCTGGAGTGTTGAAGTGGTGTCAAGATTGCTGGAGTCTCTGTCCGTCTCATCAAAACGAGGCTGCCAGGCCCAGCAGAAGTCTTGATATCTCTTTACATGTACGTACGAGACGTCTGGAATACTCCTCATGTCTTCGCATTATCTCTTGTGCGCTATTTTTCTCACTGTGGGTCGCTTGATATCTCATTCCTCATGTCTCCACTTTATCTCCAGTGCGTTATTTTTCTCACTGTGGGAAGCTGAATACTCAGAGTGGTTTAGAGTGAGAAGGGAAGTGTGGGGAAGAGTGTGTGGAGACGGGAGATGGACAATCTAATTGTCTTAACGCTTGTTCTCGCTCCCTCATTTTTTGTTCACCTCTGCTTTTATTTTGCCTCCCTAAACAGGGCAGCGGAGATGATGGAAGTCTTCCTCTATCTCTCGCCCCATTTCTTTGTTTCGTGAATGGAGTCTTTGTTTATGACTGGAGCCTTTGTTCGTGACTGGATTCTTTGTTCGTGACTGGAGCCTTTGTTTCGTGACTGGATTCTTTGTTCGTGATTGGAGCCTTTGTTCGTGACTGGATTCTTTGTTCGTGACTGGAGCCTTTGTTTCGTGACTGAAGTCTTTGTTCGTGACTGGAGCCTTTTCTTCATCACTGGAGTCTTTGTTCGTAACTAGAGTCCTTTTCTCGTGACTGGAACTTTTGTTCGTGATTGGAGCCTTTTCTCACGATAGGAACCTAGAAGCCTGGGCGTAGTTTAGAGCGAAGTCTGCAATACTAATATTGAAGCCTCAAGCAGTTATATCACCATCTTGGGGCAGTTACAGTATATCAAAGTCCTGGGTAGTTATACAAAAGCTTAAGCTAACTTCATAAACTGAGTTGTTGCATCACAGTCGTGGGCAGGCGCATGATATTCTATTTCAGTACATTACTCTAAGGTAGTTACATCGTTGTCTGGGGGTAGTTTCATCATAGTCTGGGGATAGTTTCATCATAGCCTGGGATAGTTACATTATAGTCTGTAGATTCTCCACTGGTGTTGATAGCTCCTCGAGTCTATTCTGCCAACTTTCCACTGTTATTCTGTTTTCTTTACGAATACCTATCTATCTCCATTTCCAGATTCTGTATACGTTTTTGATCTCCGTCAATTTCCTTTTGTTTCCGAGGTTTCCCATTTATCTTCTCTCACCAATACCTTCTTTCAAGTCCTTTCCTTATTATTTTCCCCCCGATGGTGTCCCTTGTCGTGAACCCCAATGCTGTTTTATTGCCCGAACCCCTTGTCAGAACCTTAGTTTTCACCCCTCCTGCCACTTCGCTCATCTCCTTTATGATGCTAATTTGTTTCGTCTTCAATTATTCTCAGCTTCCACGATGCTCCTTCTCTTTCTTTTTTTTTTTTGGCATCTCACACAACAATAGTAGGCGGGAAGTGTGTGTGTGTGTGTGTGTGTGCCACGCTCGGATAAGCCGCAAAGGGGGGAATGCACGACCTGCAGAAGGGCTTTAACGAAGCGCAATAAAACCCCCTCGCGAGTTTGCGGAGGAGGCTTTCGAAGGATCCTCCCACGCCACGGCCATTACCCGATTTTATTTACCTTGTCCGTTTTTATCAATTTATGGCATGATTTGCGCCATAAAACCTTAGGAGTTCGGACGACCTGATCGTGATGCCAGACACACTCGTGTGTCTGTGTGTATGTGGGAGGGAGAATTAGGGTAATTGCTCCCACATCAAAAAAAACGACGACAAATCTTTGAAAAATTTTACGAATTGACCAAAAAAAAAATATCAAAAGGAAGTTAAATCCTATGGATATATGGATATATCTTTGGATATATGGATATATTTTTGGATATATGGATATATCTCGAGACATAAAGTACGTAGAAGATGTTTACGAAGAGAGAGTCTAACTCATTACGAAGAGAGTCTAACTCAAGACGAGTTGGTGGGAGCTCCTGTTGGCCTTAATCAAGTCGTCACTGATTAAGGGAGTTAGTTTATGACCCTGGGGCCATAAAACACACTGCTGGAGGAAGCTGCTCATTATTACAGGGAACAAGAGGCCTTCGCCTACGACGGCAGTCCCCCAGGCAACTGCTACTGCTACTTGTAATTGCTACTGTTCCTGCTGTCACTGATGCTCTTGCTAGTTCTCTACCGCTGCTGTTCCTGGTGCAGTTACTGCTACTGCTACTGTTGTTACTATAATTGCTACTGTTGCCGGTGTTGCCAATGCTGCTAACTGTAATTGCTACTGTTACTGCTGGTGTTACTTCTGCTGCTGCTGCTGCTACTGTTGTTCAACTGATTGCTGCCATTGGTATTGTAACTTATGTGGTCGTTGGTGCTGTTACTGCGACTGCTGCTGTTCCTGTTCCTTTAATTGCTACTGTAACTGCTGTTACTACTGCTGCTGCTGCTGTGGGCAGTGCTGTTATTACTTCTCCTGTTGTTCTACTGTTTATGGAACTGCTCCTGTTGCTGGCGTTGCTACTGCTGTTGCTAAAGCTACTGTTGTCGATGTTGTTGGAGATATTCTAACTACAAATGTTGTTGAAATTGTTATTACTGTTATCAGTGCTACTTTTGCCCGGAGTTATTGCTGCTCCTTCCGTTAGTACTGTTACAAAGCAAGGGGGGAGCGAAAGACCGAGAAGGAGACGGAAGGATGGAGCGAAAGAGGCATGGAGTTGTCGAGGCCTGAACATTCAGTAGGGTGAGCGGCGTGCATGGGTTAGAATGAACTGGAGCGTTGTGGTGTACATGGGGTGCTCTGTAGTCAAAACACCGAACCAGGGCATATGAAATAGTCAAAGAAAACCACCGAATGATCTCATCTGGGAATGAGGGCCTCTGGTTTCGGTGGATTATACATGACAATTAGAGAGTAATTACGAAAAAGTGAGCGCTCTCTCTTGACCCTGGCGCAACCCCGCTTACGCAGGAAACGGAGAACTAGCACTGAAAGAAAGCGCGCGCACCTTTCAACTTCTCTTACTGATAGATTTTTCCGTATGTTAGCTATCCTGTTGAAGAGTTTAAGTGCTTTGAAGTAAGACGTTTGTTCACGAGTTTGTTCATATCCAGTTGCTACGGGTTGGATCAGACGAATCTAGCCTAGATAGCAATTTAGATCCAATCTCTCGAGGCCTTAAACATATCTTTATCTCGTCAATTCTTAACCCTGTTTTTTCTTTTGTGAGCAATACAAGTTTAAGTCGTCTAGTCGGATCTCACAGGATTTGTTTCTTAGTGTGGGAATCATCTTGGTAGCTCGCTTTTCTACTGTCTCTATTTCGTTTCATGTCTTTTTCAAGGACCAATACTGGAAAGATATTTGAATTAAACAGGCAGACAGACACGTAAAGATACGTACGAAGAGTTACATTCATAATGATAAAGAAAAAGACACACAGACATAGAAACACACACACACACACACACTCACACACACACACACACACACACACACACACACACACACACACACAAATATTTCAAGGGCTACTGGTCGATGATGTGCCCTTCTGACAGTATGTAATGAAAGAGAAAACAAAAAAAAAAAAATGATAGCAAGAAATACTTGCCTAATTGTTTGATCATATACAATCCTCCGAAAATCTCTGACGAAGTGGATCAAATATTCAGATATGATAATGACGGCATAATCAGATTGGCGCAGGAGGGATCGAGATAACCCCCAGTTCAGGTTGATGGAGAAGTTCTAATAAGGGAGGAGTGGAACCACGAGAAAAGCGATCGGAACACCTGCGTTCACAGGGACAAGATAGAACGAAAAGTTCAAGAGAACTTTCTGTTATCAACTTATCCCCAAACAACGGTTGGACTGAGAGGTGGCAGTACTG
The DNA here is from genome assembly GCA_038088735.1 of Panulirus argus. NCBI lineage: Eukaryota > Metazoa > Arthropoda > Malacostraca > Decapoda > Palinuridae > Panulirus > Panulirus argus. The sequence continues at coordinate 7,653 of JAYMFT010019751.1, forward strand.
GATTATATTTTCAAGTAAGACTTCGAGGGAAGTCGAAAAAAAATTCAGCTTATGGTAACGTATACAAGGGACTTGAGACCAATTTTCAAAGAGTATTCACAGATGATCGTACATCACCTCTAGCGCTACCTCGAAAGGATGTGCAAGAAACCTTAGAAAGCACTGAAACTGATAGACGACATGTAACTTTGCTCATAAAGGATCGAGATCAAGTCGTATATAGGTCATGATGCTAACTCCCTCTAAGTACTCGAGATGATCAGAAATACTGAGCAGGCCACTTACGATGTTTGGGAATTCGACTGAAAAGAGATTGGTGCCATGGGAGCAGAAGAGAGCAACTGTTGTGACTAAGAAAAAAATGAAAGAGACAGGGAAAGAGCACTGAGTTACAACCAAGTATCACTGTCAAGCACGGTCTGCAAACGAGACTGGAAAAGTTAATCTGAAAGTAAATGGATAAGTATTTGCAAAGGAGATCCTGCCCAAGAGATAGACGGTATGGGACCGGCAGAATGACTACTGCAATGAACTGACTAGTGAAGCAGGAGAGAGAAACAGATTAACTAAAGGCTGGAGATTTGGAATGCACTAGCTGATGCTACACCCTACCAAATGCTTTTAAATGTCGACGGGCACGACGAAGGATTCGCTAAATTCCCTGAGGCAAGAGGATCAGTGATGAGTTGGAGGAGAAAGGACCAATAAGATTGCATAATGAAAGCCATACTGGATACCATAAAGAAAGGAATAGGATTCTAAGTACTGGAGGTTCCTAACCAGAATGGATAATGATGACCAGTGGTGTTCCGCTGGGCTCAGTCTTGGGTCCGCTGCTGTCCTTGATCTATACCAATATAAAAAACTTGTTAGGACTCGAACTATAATTGAACAGTTTTGAGGCTGATGCTCAACCAATAATAGAAATAAAGCGTTTGCACGACTGTGATAACCTACGAGGAGATCTAGTCAGGCTTCAGCATCGGTACGTGGCATGGTTACCGCAAGGCGATAAAGATGAGAGGTGAAACGAGGCCAGGCCTAGCCTATAATCGCGATGGGAAGAAATTACAGGAATCATATCCGTAAGAGGGACTTAGATGATAACAAGTCACTCAATTTGTCACTGACAAACTACTCTTTGAGGGATGTAAAGGAGAAGCAAACTACATAGCAGCCGGTGTGAAAATTGTCAAGGCGATGGATAACAATGTCCAGAAAAATATTCACAGTGTACATTAGGGCCAGTTAAGTACGTGCATCACCGGTTTGGATGGCCCAATTACGCGACGTGTTGGGCTGTTAGAGAAGGTCACCTGGCGAGTAACAAAGACTACAAGAAATAAGGAAGGTGAGTTACAGGGAGAGAATAGCAGTCATAGAACCGCCCACTCCAGAAGACACAGCAGGTCAGAGAGAAATATGACGATAACTTCTAGTTCCTCAATCTGTTGGACGACGTAGATGATTAGCAGTTCTGTGGAACAAAGAGAGAAGCCAATCAACTAGATGATCTAGCAAGAATGAGCTAAAAAAGAAAAGAGTCAGAGAAGTTGTGGTTAAATTCCTCTTATGCCAAAAGAGAAATCACCACCCTATCCCATCCCACATTTATACGCCCCACCTTTCATCGAGAAACTCTCACCCATCTCGCCTTCACCCGTCCATCCCTCACCCGTCCCATCCTCACCCACCCCACTCACCCCATCTCCCTCTCACCTATTCCACTCTCATCCATCCCACCACCATCCGGCGTATCCTCCACCTTCACTTCATTACCAGTTCCACTTGCACCCGTTCCTCCCTCAGCAGCCCTATCCACATCACCCGTCTCTCCCTCATCCATCCCGCCTTCATCCGTCTCACACCCCCACCCGTTCCATACCCGCCTCGGCTGTCGTAAGAACACAACACACCAACAGACTCATCATCAACAGATTACATCTTACTGGAAACTAACTATCTGTTATTTGTTTCACTAATTTGCAAACAAGTTGGAGGTGAAGAGCGACTGTGGCATTTCTGATGTCTTCATGCGAGGGCTGCCTTAATCTGACGACTACATAGAAAGTTGGTAGCGAACAGCTTGCTGAATATTTCCTCACACGCAAACTTGAATGCAGTTCTAGTATTTGCCAACAGACAGTTGATCTCCGTAATTGCTCTCCTAGGGTGGGACTATGGCTACAGATCATGGATGATGTCGACTCCCAAGTCTCTCTCACACACAGATTCCTGCAGCATATTTCCTGCTCGATGATATTCATATCGAAGCCTTCTTTCAGTGTGTCAGATCCTCATGACTTTACCTTTACTAGAGATTAATTTCACCAAACTTGCATCTGACAAACTTTCGAGTCTGTCTAGGTCCCTTGTAAATTGATGTGATCCTCCTCACTTTTCACTTCTCTCATGTCCTTCGCATTATCTGCAAACATATTGAGGTGGGATACCACACCTTTTGACAAATCATTTATACAGAACGAGAAGAGTAATGACCTGGCAATAGCACCCTAGATGAGAGATAACGGTTCTTGGGAATGGAAATCATATGTAACGAACCTCATAGATTTCTACGAGAGAGTGAGCTCAGTATTACTCCAAAGAAAGGTTTGGGTGGATTGCTTCTATACGAGCTGCCAAAATGCTTTGGACACAATATCGCATGGGAGACTGAATAAGAAGCTGGGCCGGGTGAGACCATGAGAGACGGGTGAGACCATAAGGGACGGGTGAGACTATGAGGGACGGGTGAGACCATGAGGGACGGGTGAGACTGTGAGGGACGGGTGAGACCATGAGGGACGGCTGAAGGCCCAGTAGTTCCTTGCCTGCCAGTTTTTGCCTCGCCTCATACCACGTCGAGCAGCGGGTAATCATATATAATTATATTATAATTTATCTTAAGTGGATGTGATGGGGAGCTCTAGCTAGCAGATGTTATCTATGACAATTATCAGCCTTGTGCAAAGCTGGCCACGTCGGACTGGGGTACTGGGGGAGGCGGAGGGAAGTAGTAATAGGGGCTGGTGGGTCTTGGGAGGCAGGTGCTTTTAGGCCTTGGGAGGTGTTTGGTTGGTGGTGTTGGTGGGTCTTGGAGGGCACGAGACTGCAGGCCTTGGGAGCTTGGTCTTGATGAGGTTGGACCGGGTGTTCTTTTAAGTCCTTGGGAGCTGGTGTCGGTTTGATAGGGTTGGGGCAGGTGTTTATAGTCCTTTGAGAGCTTGTTTTGGTTTGGTGAGGTAGGCGTCTTAAACCTCAGGAGCTGGTGTTGATAAGGCTGGGGCAGGTGTTTGGATGGTAGGGACAGGTGCTGATGGGGCTATTGCGGGTGTTCTGTGTTGAGAGGGAGTGTGAAGGTGAGGCCCAGAAGCATCTCACACCCTCTGCGTCAGCAAGCTGTAGTAGACAGTAGCCGCCCAGGGACTTTGCGTTGCCCGAAACCATCGTACACCCTTCGTGTCAGAATCGCTGTTCTTGCTTTCTGCCTTCATTAATATGAGGCCACCGGGTTGGATTTAATAGCTTTGCCTTACATACACCACACAGGTATTCTATTTTGCTTTACTTCTTTTCCTCGTGCTCCTAGTCACGTCTTTTTCTCTCTCTATCTTTTAGATGTTCTGGGATAAGGGGAGGACTCTTTTGGCCTAGGGAGTGGTAGCGGGCGTTTTCGAGGTAAAGGACAAATGTTGGTGGGGCATATGGGAAGTGGTGGCGGAGGTACAGGGCGTTTATGGGGGCTTGAGTGAGGTGTTGACGAGACGATGGTAGAGCGAATTTGTGGGACGAGTGGGGAGGAGCAATGGCAGGTGGAGGGACTGTGACAGAGCGTTGGAAGGACCATCGTTGAGGGCTGAGGAGACGGGGGTCATGGCGCTGAAGGGACTGGGGTCATGAGTTTTGGGAGAACGTTGTTAAGTGGTCGTTGAGGCAGGGTAAAAGTGGTGGTCTGGTAGGGAGCCAGTTTTATGTGGGGCGTTTATGGAACTTTTAGCGAAGCGAAGAGAGACGGTGGTGATGAGGAAGGCTAAGTGACTGTTGTTGGGGAGAGATTAAACCTGTTTGCAATAGGCAGGCAAGGGGTCTGTGGTGGTGATTGGTGGTGATAAAGTGGAAGGAGGGAGAGAGGAGATACGTACGTGGACGAGAGCAGTATGGGGAAGGCGGCGGGAAGGTCGTCTTGGTGGGGGTGGCAGGGAAGTAATGGTAATAGTGTGAGTGTGCCGAAGGGCTTTGGGGGTTGCTTAGGTGTTGGAGATGTTATTTGGTCCACTGTGAACCTGCGGCTGTTGAGGGTGTTTGTGAGATAGCCTGAGTGTCGTGTTTACGGGTGGGATGCCAGACTGCACCTAAGGGTTGGAGAGAGTGGGGGCAGAGAGGAGCCAGAATGTAATACTGCCAAGGGGCCTAGGGGGACGACTGGGTTGTGGACTCGGGTCGAGCAGTCTTAAGTACTTCAGGAGACATGCAAGAGTTCTTCGCACCTGCCTGGTACTTGGCACGTCTCCGAGCCTTTCACTACATAGCCTTGAGTTTCTCCTCCCGACCCAGTGGACGAAGGAGCTCCGGAAAATATTCTTCCGTTAAAGCTCTCTTACATCATAAAAATGAAAATAGTTTTACCAAGGACTCACAAATTTAGAAAACGTGCGTTAATCTGAGTCGTGTGATGACAGAGTAGCAAGAGGAGATCATTCAAGGTCATTCAGCATAGCATTATCAAGATGGACGGTTTGTGCTGCAATAACATACGACAATAAACAGTAAAGTTATCTTACTAAACCCTCTGCTGTCCTAAGGTAAGCGTACATCACATATTACTAGAGAAAGAAGATCAACGTTTCTGCCACACACGTGAGTATGATATCAACAAATCGTTTTACGAAGGCAAGAAGGATATATGCCTGCAGGTATCATATGAAATATGGTTTTGAACATACGGCTTAAGAGCGTGTAACAGCACTGAACATAGTGACATTCTTCAGGCGAGCTCTCTGTCTGTTAACCCGCTTGTCTGTCTGTCTGTCCGTCTTTCGACACATTCCCAGACCGAAAACAACTTCGTTGTATCGGTCTCCTTGCAGCAAGATGTCTCTCTCTCTCTCTCCCTCTCTCTCTCTCTCGCTCCCTCTCTCTCTTGGTATAAAGTCTGGGAGCCTCTCCTTATACCCAAGGCGCTGTAAACTTTGGTCTATTGATTGTGTCTTGCGTTTCCTGATCAGACGAGACATGAAGACTTGTTCCCTCAACCTAAGTACACGAACTGGTCCCAGGGCAGGTAGCGTCCGCTGCCGTGGCGGGCACAGAAAGTCTTGCCAGGGTCATCGACGGTCAACTGAAGTCATCTCGGATCAAGTGCGGCCGATGACGACGTTCATGAATATGATCTGTCTCAGGCTTCGATCCAGCCCACCTTCTTAACTACAGTGGATCTCTTCATTTATAGGCGTAAATCTGTTTACCTCTCCAGTATGTTTGGCTGCATGTTCTACAGTAAAACAACATGTGGAAGAAGTAAAGAGAGTGAGAGGGAGGGAGGGAAGATCGAGAGGGAGATGGAACGATGGGGTTTAAAAAGGCTCTGAGGTATCGGGACCTGAACTTTCAGGGGTGGTGAGAGGCGTGCATGAGATAGAACGATATGGAGTGATGTTGTATATGGGAAGCGTTGGGTCGACGTGCAAATCAAGGGAATGAACCAGGGCGTATGGAGCGGTCAGGGGAAACCTTAGAATTAGTCTGTAGGGCCTGGGTGTCGATAGGGAGCTCTGGTCTCAAGTGCATTATACATGACAACTAGAGACTGTGGATGCGGGCGAATGAGACCTTTGTTTTCGTTTGTTCTTGGCGCTACCTCGCTGAAGCAGGAAACTGCGAACCAGTATGAAAAAGGGAGAAGGTGATTACTTCAAGATACTTCTTGTGGGCTGCAACACGCCAGATAGTTACCAGAGCCTTACGAAGGGGGAAAAAAACGAAAGGTTATGAAGAGGTTACAAATGTCAGAAGGAGAACCGGATTAGACCAAATATATAACGAGGTCGTAGGATAATAATGGGGACAACAAGCCATTACTGATCACAACTATTAGGTTCCCCTCTGCAGAAGGACCTCACAGCACGACCTGAGGTAGCTCTTCAACCTGACAAAACTCGACCTTCCATCAATAGCAACCTCTCCTAGAAACTCCTCTCTTGTTTTTTTTTCTTTTATCCAGACAGACTGGAATGATGAAGAGTGCTGGTCCCACTGACAGGCTAATAATCAACGCGGGGGCTGAAGTAGGAATTTAAGTAACTTCAGGTTTCAGGAGAATACAAAGATTTCCTAATAATCACCTTGGAAACTCTCTGATGCTATTATCATGGACTGTTAATTATACTGTTAAGAGTCAATAGTTTCGCTTCCCGTATTGCAAGTTTAATACTTTTATTCCTTTTTAAGAAAATATATAACTTTACTCCATACTCTTGACTCTCTCCATAGCCAACAAATCACTCAGTGCCAATCACAAGTATTTTTGCCAGCAATTTCGTTTCAATCAACTCCACCAGGACCTCCCCTAATGCCATGCTATGGAACCCAAAATTCACGTTCAAGATTATCCGAATATCGTTTTTAAGAGTCCGCAAAAGGTGCAATTCTCGCTCCGCCCACAGCGGCCACATTACTGCCACTTGACCTTCTGACGAGCCCATAAATAACCGGAATCACAACACTTTAGGCAGTCCGATCTACCATCAGTTCAAATAAATATCTCCTAATGATACAGAAATTCAACCCCTAAAACCACCAGAATCTTAAAGTAAATAGTGATTTTCGCGGGTGTGTCCACAAAATGGTTAAAATAACCCCAACTAATGTGTTTCTGATGTCCTCGGTACTTTTCTGTCCGAAGAATTGGATGATACACCTTCGAACCCATCCTTGAAGCAGGAACTCATCTTCTAGACAGTCGAGCTTCTTGTTGCTTGAGTGAGAATTCTCATCTGTCGACAATCATATCTGCATCGGGGACGGCCAGTTGTCACCCCCGAACTCAAGAGAAGTCGAACTAGTTTACTAAGAAAGCTCATTTAATTTGTCCAAATGAATCCACAAGATCGTCATAGCCTCTCTTGAAATACCTTAGCATCTCTGGCCTTCCTGAACTCTGTCGAAGTCAACAACGAAACTATGAAAATCCTCCAACAGACCATCAAAGTCTACCACTAAACCATTGAAACTTCCTCGAAAGACCATCAAAGACTCCCCTTAGGACCTTCAAATTTCCCTGCAAGAACCATCAAATTCTGACTCAAGATCATCCATATCTCCCGCAAGAACTTAGATTTCTCTCCTTTCCAAAAAATGTCGATTTCTCCCATAAGACCACCGAGTCCTCTCACCAGACCACGGAATTCTTCCAGTAGACCATCGAGCTGGTCCTTGAGATCGTCATTATCCACGATCCGACTGTCGGACTCCTCCCACGGGACCAGCGAACTCCAATACAAGATTATGAGTTTCTGTCTCAACAGCACCAGCAACAAGACATAACCTAAAACCAGGAGACTTCCTCCTCTCAAATATCCTGTGAGAGTTGCCTTCTGGATGATGATATCCTGCGAGTGTTCTCTACTGAATGATATCCTGTGAGTGTTCCCTAATGAGCGATATCCTGTGAGTGTCGTCTGTTGGATAATGATATCCTGTGAGCGTTACCCTCTTAATGATGATATCCTGTGGATGGTGCCAGCCGGGAGCTGACGTACTAGTAATGTTTAACAGCAGCAATTTTTCTTCCCACATGTCCCAAGAGGAAGACGATCAGGTACCGATAGCTGACGAGGCGCATCGGACGGAGGGATTGACTACGCTGGCTCGTCAGCAAGGAGGCGCCACAGGAATAGGAGAAAGCCAAAGTTCATCAACTCTATCAGAGAGGCAACTCTCCTCTCAAATGCTTCTCTCGACATACCTTCTGGGACGTTTCTGTCAGTAGTAACTCTTACCAGTTCTTCTCAAAGAGTTTCTGCGAGTTCCTCTTAGCTGACCTCCTCAGTAGCTCCCGTATCTCCATAAAGTAATCCCTTCCAGCGGTGACATATCCCTGGCTTTTCTAGCTAGTAAAGTGGGCGTCGATACTGCTTCCTTATTACCTATACTGAGGGGGTGGTGCTTTTTATCCATCGCCTGCTTCTTGTGAGGATTGTGTCCCTTAACTCGATATTTAATCAATAATTACAAGTGAATGAGAAAGAATTTATCAAAATAAATGCATACCCATCGTAGTAGGTTCAAAAAAGCAACGAAAGATCGTGAAGGGAACAAGACAATATAGGTTCTCTCTCATTGCTAATGGTCTCATTCGGTCAGGCTTCCATTTGCGTAGAAACGTTTAAGCAATTTGCCTCGGGTGAATGCTTTGGTTTGTATACTTGGTGTATACATAGGCAAGTTGTCCCTCCCGAAAATAATCATAGTAATATGTATAAAAGATACATACGTGTTATGTTATTACTGCTGATTATTCTCTGGACTAGAAGGATGTGCGAATGCTAAAATACGTCTTGATGTGTCGGACTTTCTGTAGCAGAGAGGAAATCTTTTTCGGTGTCACGCAAGGTGCACTAGATAAAATGAACGTCGACAAGAGGATGATATTCTTTTAGACAAATTTGTCTGTGGGGGTTGTGTGTGTGTGTGTGTGTGTTTGCGCGCTGAGAGGGCCAGAATGTGGGATGTTTGATCTCTATTTAGTTCAGGCGAGGGGTGAAAGTTTTAGTGGCTTACGAAAAGACGAAATTCTATGGATGGGAAGAGGGTGATTGAAATAAGTAAACT
>JAYMFT010019762.1:0-31263 GCA_038088735.1 Panulirus argus
TGAATAAAACTCTATGAACTCCTACTGAAGTGCGATTTAACCTTTAATATATATATATATATATATATATATATATATATATAAACAAATACGTTATCTGCTTAACAGCTCACGGGTTTGACGGGCTGACAATAACTTAGGTTAGCAGGTACTTTATTGCGACTCGAGTCTTCACTGTGTCTATTGGTGTGTATGAGTGTGTGTGTGTGTGTGTGTGTGTGTGTGTGTGTGTTTATCAATATACTTTCGAACAAATAGATTCATTTCTCTTTAATTTAACTTTCAGCCCAGGCGAGTTGAGTTATACCTCCCGTTAGTGGTATGTTCGACCAGTCATATGTTCTCAGCAAGACATACCACCGGCCTGAAGTATAACATGAGCTAAATTAGAAGGTATATTGTTGTATAAGACACACACACACACACACACACACACGCATGGCGTCCGTCCATGCGGTATGTGAGACGAGCCCAAAGATGCAGAGTCTCAGCTCCCTGGGCGCAGCCAAGCATGGACACGGCCGGGGCTACAGTTACCGCCAACTCACCTGTAACAGTCAGACACGAGCACCCTCGCCAACTGCCCACGTCAATTACCCTCACTCGCTGCCCACGACAACTGCCCGCGTCTGGTACCCGTGCCAGCTGCCCATGACAACTGCCCACGCCTCATACCCGTGCCAGCTGCCCATGACAACTGCCCACGCCTCATACCCGTGCCAGCTGCTCATGCTTTAAGAACTGTTGTGATGTTGACTTGTGGATAAAACGCACGAAACAATATTCATCTCTGATACACGAGAACCCTAGGGATGGCTGGGGAGGACGTGTGACTCATCCTCTAAGACAGGAAAGGATAGATGTTATGTGTAGGTCAGAGTTCGAATCTCCTCCAGATTATATTCACTTGAGGAGAAGGTTCTGAATCCCCACATCACCAGCATCTCCGACAGATGCGCAGGAATGGTATTGATGCAAGAGACCTACACTCTAGGTTATCACTTCGGGCCATCGCCGTAGGTCATCACATTTGGCTGTCACTTACACTTCAGGCCGCTGGGAAACCCGCTTCACGTAAACAAAGTGGTAATGAAGTGCCGTTAGCCGCCGTAACTCATGTTAACGGCCGGGGTTTTCGCTTTTATGTCGACATTCCCGCATTTTATTGACCTCAGGGTATGTGTGATAAAAGACAAGCATCTGAGCATGGTAATTACATCTCTTTATTGGCATTAAATTAGACCGGCGAGGGAGGCTCCGTGTTCCGCTCTTCCTGAGATCAGACGAGTTAATCAAGCGAGGTTGGTCACAGCGACCCCCACGGGCACGCCCAGCCCGCGCCCGACCCTACCCATATCCAGTCCTACCCACGCCTGGCAATACCCACAAAGACCCCTGCCCACGCCCGGTCATAAATCACCCCCGAGCCCCATAGACCCACGCCTCCCAGACCTCCTCCAGAGGGCGCTGAGATGTTATTAACAAAAATCGGCTCCGCGTCTCTCTCGAATCAATACACACAAGCACCCTCGTCTTCCTCAACACGTCACCCACCCGCTTACCCGTGCTACTGTCGCCCCAGTTGCTGGCGCGAGCGACACGCCCTTGTCACGCGGTCCTCCTGATATCCATAACCTCCTGACGGAGGAGCCGCCCAGGTGTCCCCATGCCCGGGAAATGTTGCTGTCACGTGTGTGGGAGAGTTTTGTCCACAAGCGTCAAAATCCCCTCGATGGACCGGACGAAGACATGAACCTGCATGACGAAAGACGGTACTGTTGTCATGCATGACGTATAAGGAGCCAACAGACGTTAGATTCAGCCATGGCACTTGCCTCTTGCGGGACGACTGTGCATGAAACGCGCCACTTTCCTCTATTTCCTCGAAGACCTTCAGGTACATTGTGCCACCAGAGGGCCACCGCTACGCTCCTGACGGTGACCCCAGAGCCAGACCCAGATTCCCCCCCACCCCACCCCCCCACCTCCGGTCTGCAGGTTTAACTGCCACACGACGTCACCAGCTCGACCCTCGCCCCTCTGTAAACAAACCTCAAGGCGAAGGTTCCTTCGGAAAGAAAAAACTAATTTGGTTTGCAGGAGTTCGGTTCTAGATGGACGTTTTATTGAGTAATTCTAGTGGTGCGGAATTTTAATTAGCATCTTGAAGTTTCCATAAGACAAGAGAGTGTTTTATGAGTGGAAATAAACCCCGTTTCTCATTACAGGAAATAAAATGATTATAAAAAAACTGCGGTTCACTTCCTCATTGTCTGCCGGGTGCCGATGGAGGAGATACGGGGAGGACAGAAGCAAACTGTTCTCTGTTATCTCCAGGCATGCCTCACACACACACACACGCAGTGCCATCCTGCGTGTACCTAAGACAAAGATTTTGCCGAAAGGCAGAACCAGCAGGTAGCGCCAACCGTGCGTCTTGCTTGGTGAATTACGCTGCTTCTCTATTCCCTTGCGCTCATTACGCGATGACCGCTCCTGCTGTATCTGAGAGAGAGAGAGAGAGAGAGAGAGAGAGAGAGAGAGATGGAATTACTTCCAGAGAGCCAGGAAGGTTCCAGCCCACAACGAACAGCTGCTCGTTCGTGTTGCTGCTCCGGGTAACGTTCATTCCCAGCGCACACCTGACGCTCGCCAACATCCGCTCAAAGGATGACACAGTCTGGCTTCACCCCCTATTCAGTTTAGGGGAATTATTTCCAGTTTCGCTCCTAGTTTAAAAGCCTTCCCATATTTCAATTGCATTTGAATTACGTTAGCCGATTTAGCTTCCAGTTTAAGAGCCTTCGTCGGTTTATAATCCATTTTGGAAAAAAAAATTCTTAGCAATTTTCTATCCCAGGTTCAGCGTCGTCTCTGATTCTTTTGCTCTTTGGAACTACTGAATGATTCGGATTCGCTTCAGTTTAGATAACTCCAAAGATTCATTTCCAGCTTAGAAATCTACGCTGATTCGCTTCCAGCTTCCAATACCTCGTTAATCAATCTATTCCAACTCGGTGTCACCTTCTCCGGAAACTCTGGATTTGACCAGAACCACATTTCCAGGAGAAACCAGAGAAATCTTTTACTGAAGTTAAAAATGCTATTTCGTTTTACTGAGCACCTCTGGCATTCCTGCGTGGATCAAGTGTATTGATTCACGAGAGGTGTTCAACAGTTGTATTTGCAGGTTGTAGTGAGTCGTAGATGTGCACAATGATTCATGACAACTGTAGTGCACAAGCAGTTGATCTTGTATCATATATAACAATACGTTAATTTTGTTATTTTGAGATGACTCAATAACGTTACTGTCACACTGTGTGGGGCATACACTAGCGCTACCGTCATACTATGTGAACCAACACCCTAGTGTTACTGTCATACTCTGTAGAGCAGCATGCCAGTGTTACTGTCACGCTATATGGGACGAGACACTAGTTATATTGTAACACTGTGTGGGCTTACACACTACTGTTACTGCCATACTTAGTGGGGCAACACATTAGAGTTACCGTCACACTGTGTGGGGCAGCAGACCACACGTGTTAGCGTTACACACGACAGAGGACTGTGATAGTCACTTGTAACACAGACAGACTACCTTAGTGTCATTCGTGGTTCACGATGCTCTACGAGAATAACATGAACACCAGTGTTCATATTTTCTTATTGGTAACACCGTCCAAATTACTGCTATTACTCTCGATATTGATACTGAGAGTGGTCATGATAGTATTATTGATAAGCCAGTTCTAAAACACTGTTACGAAAATATTTGTAACTTTGATGATAATAATAAAATCATGATAGTAACAAGAACGAGAATGATAATGATAATAATAATAATAATGATAATAATGATAATACTAATATTAATAATAATTATAATAACAATAGTAATGATAACATAATAATAATGATAATAATAATTATGATAATAATAATAACAACAGCAATAATAATGATAATGATATTAATAATAATAATAATAATGATAATAATAATGATAATAATAATAATGATAATAATAATAATAATAATAACAACAGCAATGATAATGATTATAATGATAATAATGATAGTAACACTGACACCAGATAAGAGCAGCCATCCTTTTAGCAAGAAATGGACCAAATACAGATTCACCAACTCTGTGAGTCAGGTCAGGTCAGCATCCACGATGGTAAGGTAAGACACTCAGGCTGTGACCCGCTGTACCTGAATTCCATCAGTGTGTTTAGCATTCCTCTACACTGCAGGGTGGGCTGCTGGCCCCTCACACCATTAGATAAAAGAAGCCATCCCTCCCAGAATGCTTCCAAAGAAAACTCCTTTTACCATAAGCTAAGTCTGAGGCCATGTGTTAAGAGCAGGATACTGTAGGATCTGTGGCACGGAGAAGAAGTCCCACACGGGAGAAGATCCCCAATTTCCTGGCCTCCTCATGTGTCCTTCTATGGATCCTACGTGATGAGAGTATTCGTACAGATGTGTCATCCTTCAACTCAACGCATCATCTTGCATGATCTTCGTCATCCAGTAAATCAAAATAGAGAAGATACTGGTTGAAGGTCTGGTCGAGGATCAGGCAGCCAGTGAGTCTGCCATGGTCGCCTGAACGTCTCGCGACGGCCAGGAGTCTCGCGCGCCCCCGAACTTTAATTTGCCCAAAAATTTGGCCTCGCCCAGACCGCCCACTGGTCTGTGACGCACGCCACTTCTCTCTGTTTTAATGTAATAGTCTACCAACTTTCTGTCTGGTAGTTTGATAAATCTGGAACATAACTCTACCTCGGGGGGATCAAGTTGCTCAAAAGACTAAAGATCACATTGCCTCCGATTGCCCAGTAAGATCTAACGAGTTCCTTCCTCTCTGATGTGTGGAGTAAGAAAAGCTTTACGTCCCCAGAAACATGAGGCAGGAGTGTCAGCTGAGAAGTCAGGCGTCTGACAACAACTGGTCAGCAGCCAGGAGTGGCTGACATTGGCTACGGTTTATTCTGGTGGTGATTCAAGCTAATGTCGTATGTGTATATTGTGTGCGTTGTTTGTAATACTTAAAATCATCAACAGATGAAATGGAATCGTTTATCTGAGCTGAGTTACGGGAGGAGTGTGGGTCCCTCGAGACCGACTGGTACCCGAGGGGAAACGGCACGACAGTCACGAGCCTCTCTGTAAAGGACTCTGAAACGGTCGTGTTATGAAGTCTGCCGACGGTAACAGACTGGTCGTGATGGGCGAACGTAGGTATGAGAACGCGATTTTCAAGGAGAGCCATCCTTAAGGACCCTGATGATCTTCAACGCCGGCCACCACAGAGGTCCCTGGGGATAACTACGTGTCCTTCAAGCAAAGCCAATATGGAGGTCAGGAAAGCTCGGACATCAAGCACGAGGAGCACATGACACCACCCAGGGCTGCTGGACTTCGCGAACTGTCCCTACCAGCTAATTCTCCCCGCGTCTGCCAGTCTGTTCGTCCCAGATACGAGTAACTTTCACCCACGCAAATTTGACCATCACTATCTCAAGCACCACTGCAAAGGTGGAGGATTTATTTGCTTTTAATCACCCTTGCAAAGTGATTATAAATAACACACTATAACAACACAGTGTTTACGACTTGGCACCAGTACGGCCTTATATCCAGCAAATCATTGAGTTTAATGGCACGTTTCCCGCAGGAATGACACACCACTAGCAACCGAACGTAGAATTTAGCTCTCGATATACCATTGAAACATTCGGAAATTCGGTATATTTATCTTTCAGCTTTACTCTTCACGTCTCCCCGGATAATGGGTGGGGCGCTGGGCTAAAATTCTTTAGCGGGGGATTAAGTGCTGGCCCCGCGGTGCTGCTGCCTCCTACTGTGCCTTTAATCGGTGACAACTTGGCTTATATCCATCTCGAGGCTTCGCCCACCGTCTTGCTCTCAGTTACCAGGCTCCTCGCCTTGCTGGGCTCCACAGCCAGGAGACGGAGTATCCCCTACTCCGACCTGGGATTTGTCTATGTCGGGATATCCCAGTCCCGGTACACCTCTAACTTATGGACCTCTCTAGCTTGAAACCTACTTATCTTGGATCCTACTTAGTCTATACGAAAAATGTTTTCATTTTTCCTAATGAACCGTATCAATGTGGATATAGTGTCGAACTGCAACTGGGTGACGAGGGATGTCAGTCAGCAGGAGGTGATGGTGACGGGATGATGCAGTAGCTTCATCCCCGAACTGGAGGACGAGGCCCAGGTCGGAGTCCGTCTGTCTTCCTGTTTGTTTATCTTTCCGTCGCCAGCGTCGCCCAGAGATGGTTGGCATGAGCAAGTTCAGCCCCTGAACTATGACTGAACTTTGAACACATAAGCCGTGTGATGATCCCAGAGGTCACGAGGTCAATTAGAACTGGCAATGGTGAGTTTCGTGACGACCAACTGCAGTCCAGATTCTAGAAATCCATGACAATAAAATCTCGGATTTTTATTAAAAGAAGGAAAGTGTCATTAGAGTGTCAGTTGTTGATAGGAAGTAATTTATGTATATCATCCCTCATTTACCACTCTCATTACCCAGCCTTTCACTCTTGCCCTCTCTTCATGAAAGTTACTACGCTACTTTCTCCAGAAAATCCATAACCAAGCTTGATAATCGTGTTCTGGTGTTGCTTCTGACCCCACGCTTCGTGTGCTGGTATTGCTCTGATCTGAGCGCATTCCAAGTGTATGTATTTATATACCGCAAGCTCTGCAGAGTCATAGAGCAACGTCTTATCCTGTGGCCAGATGTTCTGTTAAGCCCCGAGTTTGTCAATGAAATTTCGCGCTGTCTCTCTGAGCTAGCGAGAATATTTCAGCTGCGATAAAGAAACAGGTCGTTTATATTTAAGGAACTGACCCATGTTTTCGTCGTATCAGAAGTTGAAAGAGAATAGCTAATTACACGTCAGGGAAGCATGCCAAGGAATTCGGTGTGGCTAATACCCACAGCAGCTGGGCACGTAATTCAATGTAATTTATGGACAAGATTCAAGTACTGTTGCGCTAATGGCGGAGGCAAAGAGACGAGCGCTGCTGTGAGCCCAGAGGAGACGCGTCCTCCGTCTTGCTCGACCAGGCAATGGAGACTGTTTATTCACGCAACATAAATATGAATTAACAATAGTGAGTGTACCAGACACAGATCCATGACGATGAGGGAGGGAGCAGACTCGGTCCTAATGAAATATTTGGGCAGATATTTCTTCTGCAAAACAAAAACAGATTGACCCACTGAGCACGACCGACGGTGCGACCCTTGGGTGAAGTGGTGGCGCATCGTGGGTGTGATGGCGTGACTCCTGACCTGATCCTTAAGGGTCAGGTCAGGTCAGAGGCGAAGACATCATACCCAAAAATCATACAGTCAGACATGAGGGGTTGTTAACTGCGATGTGAGGGTATTAAGTCCACGTTAGTGGCCCTGTGTGTGGCCACACCTGGTGTCCCTGACTGCGGCCATACCACTGTCTCTCACTGGGGCCACACTTGGCGTCGTCCCTCACCGTAGCCACACCTTGTGTCCTTCACTAAGGCCACACCAGGTGTCCGTCAATGCGGCCACAGAGCGTTACAACGCCACACTATGTGGCCATCTCGCCCCCAGGCGGCGGCGTGTGGCGCATTCTTGGCAGGGATCCTGGCTGCCCACCCACCCCTGGTGCCCGGGGGGAGGGGGAGGGGGGTGAGTGGTAGCCAGGCAGGACGCGCAGCGGATCAGGACACGCTCTCCGGATAATGTTTTGTTGTGACGTCCGCCGTAACAAATGGAAACTCAAGCAACTGACCAACGTAAACACAGAGGAAAATTGTGCAAAGTGGCAACATCTTCCCGAAATTAGTTCAGTATTGTGGACCAGACAGAAGGTGGTATGGCCTTGTGTGTGTACAGCTATGCCCGTAACACCTGTGGGTTTTGACGCCGTAACACCTGCTATGTAACAGGTGAAGTGCAGTGTGTATGGCAATGACTGTTCATTCCATGGCAGAGGGATCGTCTCGCCATTTAACTCCAGTGGTAAATGATTATCTCATATAAGTTTTTGTACTTATTGTTCGATCTGATTATTATTTGATCAATTATCATTCCTCCCACAGCAATCTTTTTCAGCGTTAATTCTGCCGATTGCACAACTTTGACTTCGTCTCACTAAAGTGACCTACGTAGGAAAGTCAGGTAACAGGTGACAAGCTTATCTGCGACTGGACAGTAATAGTACATGGGAAAAGCCAGAGAACAGAGGACCTGACGGTCTATGACCAGGATATCTGGTGGAGGATGGGAATGGTGTCCTACCGTCCTAATCAATGTAGGAGGCAGGATGGTAAAACAAATGTCCCCTCACCCCCCACCACCACGGATAGGAACAGGGCTGTAAAGCAGGTTTCTCCCATCCACCACTATAGATGGAGACAGGATAGTAAAGCAGAAGGCTCTTCCCCTGTGCCCTGATTCCCTCCAGTATATCAACCAGCAAGGAAACAGCAATGGAATACTATGTGGTATAGACAGAGTATACTAACAAGGAAACTGTAGAGGAATGATTAATTGGAAAAGTCATTTTGGATGTAATTACCTCCATTATTGCAACAGCCTATCAGCTACTCTTTAAACAAATCAGAAATTGAAACGGGTATAAATCACACAGTCCTTCTTGAAAAGGCTTGTTTAGTGACAATTGATATCATTAAGTATTCGCATAGTTTTTGAGAGTCTTTCCTCTGACAACATCTAGTGGTTGCTCGTTCCAGTACTGTCGGTTGTGGAAACTTGCCCGAATTTGCATTAGATCCGCTTTCCTTCAGCTCATACCGTTGTTTCTGGTCTCTGGATCCGTAAAGCCGTTCGCGTTCAGACTCAGCCAGTGCCGGGGCCGCTAGAGCCGTCAGTGCTGAGGTACATCCACCAACCAGTAACCTGTGAAACCTTCATTATGCATAAAGGATCATTCTCTGACCACTTGCACTGTGCACGTACCCAAACATAACTCACTGGCAGGGTCAGAAACCATATTCAGTCTACAGATATCATTCAGCATTTCCAAAACTGATTTCAGACCTCCTCGGATTCTATCTTTTTTGATAACGTTATCAGGAGAGGATTCTTTATTCATATAACTTATTTCTCAGTGACAGAATTATCACGCTTCATTGGTAGTTTCTTCTAAATTCCTCTATTTTCACAATGATGTTTGGAAACCAGAACTGAACAGCGTAGTTTAGATGCGTTGTGTCTAAGGCGTTGTTCAGGATACTGTTTTTCGTCTTTCAATTCTAGTTTATATTTCTTTCCATGAAGCCTGATGTTGTTTGATTTATTTTGTATTGTCCTGCGTAATTTAGGTCATTACTGACTGTGATCACTGCATAAACGTGTTCAATATTTCTTTCGCCAAAACACATAACGTTGCATTTGTCTCCACTGACGTCACAATCGTCAAGTGAGAATAAATCTGTGGGATAATCCCGCCAAAATTCATTAGGGCCAGATGGGTGCCAATCTCACCTGAGTGCCAGCCTCACCTGAGCTCCGGCTTCACCTGATTGTCGGTCTCAGCTGACTGCCTGCCTCACCTTAGTGAGTGTCAGCTTCACCTGAGTGCCGGCCTCTTTTGAATGTCAGCCTCACCTGAGCGCCAGCCTTCCCGACTAACGACAGGGGAAATCTTTCGTGGGTGGTTGACCGGGACCCAGCGGAGCCTGGAAACCTCGGCCATGGTAGCGTTTCCAGAGCGTCCACGGAAGCGGGGTCGCCAGGCGAGGCCCAGCAGGGCAGGAGTTGTGTCCCCATGAATGAGAATCGCTGTCCCGTCCGCTACCGTGGCGTGGGGCACTCATGAATGACTGACGTACCGATCATTACTCACCCCTTGCGGGGAAATGATGAGTGAACCACAGCCGGCGTGACTCATCATCCTCACCTTCAAAGCTGAGGGGATTAATTGAAGTTGCCAGGGTATAGCCGCGGGCCTGGCATAGCCTGAATATTGCAATGTAACCGAGCAGAGGCCGCTATGCCACGGCTATGCCGCCGGACTGCCAGGTATCCACGTGTATCGCCCTCAGGTGTGAGGCTACGCTCCTCACCTGCTCCCTGACCACGTGTTCATTGTTTACACCGTGGTCGGGCGACCCTGCGGTGCGACACGTTTGCGACAAGTCCCAGACCTTGACCAAGGCCCTTGGACGCCGGTGGAGGAAGAAGCGTAAGAGGCTTCAGCTGCGGGAGTTGCGCCTCTTGCATTGCAGAGACGGACGCTGGAGACTGCGAGGTAATCTTCAAGAAATAAAACACTAGAAAGCAGCTTCTGGTTTACTTCTTTGTTTTCCTAGAGTCACAGGCGGCTTACAATTGGTAGTCAGGATGGACTCTATTGAGCAGGAGTCGAACGAGTCAACACGCAAGAACGGGAGCTGTCTTCCTCGTGCATCATAAACCAAAATAAAGTGCAGGCGATTATTGTTATCAGTGTTATTATAGAGGCAGGGTGTGCTGTAAATGGTTTGGACATATGGATAGGATGAGTAAGAGGATATACATGTAGGACGTGGAGGGAACATGGAGGGTGGGGGGGGGGGCTGAGGAAGAGGTGGGGGATGGAGAGAAACATGCTTTGAGTTACCCAGGCCTGAACATGCAGGAGGGTGTGAGGCGTGCGTGGGACAAAGCAAAATGGAATGATGTGGTACACCTGAAGTGACGTACTGTTTTAGAGTTAAACTAGGGAGTATGGAGCGGTGAAGGGAAACCATGGGAAGGCGTTTGGGCTTGGCTGTGGGCAGTGGGCTCTGGTGTCAGTGCATTGTACATGACAACATGAGAGAAAGGATGTGGGCAAATGAGTACCGTTTGCTCGTCTGTTCTAAGCGCTCCCGCGAGAAACTGGGGAACATATATAAAGAAAAATTTACTATCATTATCACTAACATTTTCGTCCCTTTCATAACCTATTTATAACAATATCGTTGTACCTTCCCGTACGTGACGATGGAAAGAGAGACGACACTGGCACACTATACTGGCCAGCTCCCCGAGGGAGGGAGGGTACACGCCAATAACTTATTCTAAAAGTGTTTCATTGTCAAGACAATGTGGGCATCAGACCCTCAACGCAGGACCCAAGTCCCCACCGCCAGGTCCATCACCTGCAACAATGGGCACCTCACCACGTACTGCGGATACACTTCCCGAGGCAGTGCAGGTACACTTGTACCATAAGTACCACGTACCGCTGCCAGAGGCTACATCATGGGAGCTTATTAAGACGAGAAGTCTGGCAGTTCAGCAGCTTTATTGGTCATTACTGGCCAGCTTTACTGGGCTTTATTATGTCTTGCTAACAGGCCTTCGTACTCATCTTCCTTAGTAGTTTTGTCGTACTGCTGATGAATAATAATGAAAACAATAATAGTGATAATATAAATACTATAAAAAATGATAATTGAAATGATAATGATAATATGACTATGAATAATATGAATACTAATGATAATGATATATAGATAATGCACGTAGATTTATAACTATGCATTGCAATTTTTTGATTACTCAGGTTTTGTTTTATTCATTTATTCATGAGTATTCATACCTGCACGTAAAGTTATCGTTGACATCAAAGTATTATTCGTTCCTTATCCATCTCATGACTCCTCATAGACTTGTCAGAAACTCGTTCGTCACCTGATGTCAGTCATGAACCAAAACCATGACAGGTGTTCAGGGGCCGTTTCAGTTACGACACGTGTGACAAATGCCGTGCCATATGCCCTGCACCTGCACACACACACACACACACACACACACACACCTCTGCCGTAGCCCAGGGAGACTCGAACCCAACGCTGGAACTTGGCGACAAAGATCTGCAGTTGGCAAGCTCCACCCAAATCTTTGTTTACCTCGAGGAAATCATCCTATGTAACACCCACCACTAAGATGATTTCCCCTTCATTTCCCAATGGGTTTCACGGTTTAAGCTGCAGCTGAGGATGTCGTGGTATTCCACCGAGCATATGAAATAAATGGTACCAAGGTTGCCAAGAATTGTTGGTCTCCAGTGAGGAGATCGAGAGACCTTATTGTCATTGTCATTAGCTGGTGTTTATAACGCGAGCCTGTGTCTCCTGGCGAGGGACCTGTGGCTCCTCTTGACGTGGTGCGAAGCGGCCGTTGCCTATGTTAAGATGGAGGTACTGTACAGTAGCAGTCGTGAAGTACATCCTGGCCGATCTGGTCATGTACTTCACTCGTAAAGAGTACATCTTGATCGCCTGGTGCTGTTCAAAACCCGTCAAGTGAAAATCTCGGCCCTTGATGTCTCTTTCAAAATAGACGGGAGAGTCTCGCGGTAGCTGTCAAGGATGACGGGCACTGTTGATGATGACAGAAACGGCTGACGGTTGATGGACATATGACGGGTGAGAGGGATAAGAGAGTATACGGGCGGTCACGTGGATGCAACTTGTGAAGAAATATGACGATGGGGGAAGACAGTGACGATACTGACCCCTAGAGAAGTGTGTGGTACAGAGACGGGAATTAAGGTTGAGGGGACAGAAACGTGCCAAGTTGTTCCCTGTAGGAGGCCACAAGAGAGGGACAGGAAGGTAGAGGATGGTCCCTGGGGAGCGCACAGCCTGTCGATGCTCACTGAGGAAGTCTGCAACTGTGGAATGAAACTTCCCCACAGTCCAAGGCTGATGGTTCTGTTGATGTTTGTGTTGTGGTTGTGAGGCAGAGAGCTCTGATGAAGTTCCGTTGTTCAGTATAGATGTGGTACAAAGAGAAGCTCTGTTATTCTGTATGTGTGAGGTAGAGACACAGGTTCTGTTCTTCTGTACGTGTGTGGCATAGAGACAGTCCCTGTAATTCTGTATTTGTGTGGTACAGACAGGTCCTGTTGTTCTGTGGGTGTGTGTTACAGACAGGCTGTTCTGCTCTAAAACTGTGTGGTAGAGATAGCCCTGCTGTAATGCATGTGTGGTACGTTCATGTCTCCCTGACCACCTGTTCGACTCCCCGTTAATTACAACAGCGGCAAACTACTTTCCGCTAATCAATAGCAACAAGTGTGAGGCATAAATCAGCCGAAGAATTTGAACCAAAAGGTAAATTGTGTTGTAGGATTAGTTTGTCTGACTGTGGGGAGATGTTGTTGTGGCTGGCCCGGGTGCCAGCGGTCCGTTTGGTCCTCCTCTGGCCTCCCAGGGTCTACCTGGCCCATCTCTGGCTTCCCAGGGTCTGCTTGGCTCTCCTATGGCCTCCCAGGGCCTACCTGGTCCTCCCCTGGCCTCCTAGGGTCTCTGCTTGGCCCTCCTCTGGCCTCCCGGGGTCTGCGTAGCCCTCCTCTGGCCTCCCGGGGTCTGCTTGGCCCTCCTCTGGCCTCCTATGGTCTGCTTGGCCCTCCTCTGGCCTCCCGGGGTCTGCGTGGCCCTCCTCTGGCCTCCCGGGGTCTGCGTGGCCCTCCTCTGGCCTCCCGGGGTCTGCTTAGCCTTCCTCTGGCCTCCCGGGGTCTGCGTGGCCCTCCTCTGGCCTCCCGGGGTCTGCGTGGCCCTCCTCTGGCCTCTTAGGGTCTGCTTGGCCCTCCTCTGGCCTCCCGGGGTCTGCGTGGCCCTCCTCTGGCCCCCCGGGGTCTGCGTGGCCCTCCACTGGCCTCGTGGGGATCACTTGGCTCTCCTGGAGCCGCCTGGTGCACACCTAATCCCTACATTTGTCTCGGTTTTCTGAACCGTTTTGCAACTGTAAAATTTGTTGCGCTTCTTTCATGCTGACTTTCCCTGGGATCTGTTCTGCCTCGCTGGCCAGGATGCCTCTAGCTGCGCTCACCTTATACCGGAGGTTATCTTGGCTGGGATGGTCTCCTCGGTGTACCGGCGTACCTGTACCCCCTGTGGTACTATCCCCAGTGTACTGGCGTACCTGTACCCCCTGTGGTACTATCCCCAGTGTACTGGCGTACCTGTACCCCCTTGTAGCACTATCCCTAGTGTACCGACGTACCTGTACCTCCCCTGTGGTACACTCCCAAGTGTACCGGAGTACCTGTACTCCCTGTGGTACTATCCCCAGTGTACCGGCGTACCTGCACCCCCTTGTAGCACTATCCCCAGTGTACTGGCGTACCTGTACCCCTCAGTGGTACACTCCCCGGTGAACTGGCGTACCTGTACCCCCTGTGGTACACTACCAAGTGTACCAGCGTACCTGTGCCCTTCAGTGGTACACTCTCCGGTGTACCGGCGTACCTGTACCCCCTGTGGTACTATCCCAGTGTACCGGCGTACCTGTCCCCTCCCAGCGGTACATCAGTCCCCATGAATGAAAGCACAGACATGATTTCTTCGAACATTTATATCATTATAATCTTCTCGACGCTATCACTTACTTCCGACATATGGGAGCAGTTCATGTGGGTCATTTCCTTCTAGACACCAGACTGAGATAATCCTTATGGGTCCGGACGTTAAGGCTCATTATCCCCGACATCAAAACACTTTGGTCTCATCTGCTGTGAGGTTAAAGGACGTAACGCGCATTTCGAAGAACATAGAGGGTAATTAAGACCTTCTCTCCCCCTACCCTAAGGGCCATTTAGATGGGTATTTAGTACCTTTGATTGGCCTCCCTGCCTGGCAAGGGCCGTCTCGGCATCTGCTTCGAGACGCGTCTCTCTCTTCATCCCTAATTGTCTCTGACAATCGTCATAAACCGCGAGTGTCAAACATAGAGGATGAAATACGGCTCCTCAAAAGGGATTTACGATCATAACTGCGGACGCATCTGAACGGGGCCATGATAGCTATGTCTACCCTGATGGTGGCTCGACAAGAGGTCACAACTTGCGACCTCGGACCGGCAGGTCAGAGGTCACGGGACCAAGTTGCCTGGCTTCAGTGATATTAAGGGAAGATGTACATAACTACATCTGACGAAGATATGACTAAGGAACCGTTATAAAGTGTCACTTTATAAGTGTTAAGTCCACTCTGGGAATCGTGACGAATTTACTTTATCCTGGATTTTTTACTCCTGTTGACATACCTGCCTGTCTGTCTGTTTGTCTGTCTATCTGTCTGTCTGTCTGTCTGTCTATCTGCCTGACTGTCCGTCGAGGCGAGGATGTTGGCAGAATGGACAGGGGTGTCAGGGAGAGTGAGACGTGGCGAGAAGAGTGAGTGTTGACAGACATCGTGGCGGAGACGGGAGGCAAACCCCCCAGACGCCTCGTCAGAGTGCAACTGCGCTGTTATGTTGACACTAACGACTCTGAGAGAGAGAGAGAGAGAGAGAGAGAGAGAGAGGCAAACAGAGGTAGGAAAATCCAACTTTCATCCATTCTGACATTCAGTTCGACTCTGACACAAAATCAACTCCGTAAACAAGCGAAGGAATTCTCATTTATTGACTCTGTCATTCTGAGGACATTGCAATACTGATTAACTTTTCCTTCAGCTGTAATTATTCCACTGGAGATAATTCAAGTTCACATGACTTAAAGCTAATTATTTTCACGCACGCGAGGAAATTAGTGTTTACGATATGCTAATACTGATCCAGCGCACAGCTGCCCTCCTATAACCAGTTGACATCTGTCTCGATAGAACTAGTGTACATCCGTCCTACTACAGAACACTGGGAACTTTCCCAGTGGTGTGAGCTGAGGATAGTGGGGACTCCTCAGTGGTGTGAGCTGAGGATAATGGGGACTCCTCAGTGGTGTGAGCTGAGGATAATGGGGACTCCTCAGTGGTGTGAGCTGAGGACAGAATAGGTTCCTCAGATTGGTGAACGAACTTCAATCAATAATTTTATATTTTCTGCCCAGTGAGAATCCTTTTTCTGTACCGAAGCTTTTTTCCTACACTGTTAAGTAGGTGCACTGTCAGCTAGTGTGGAGCACTGTCAGCTGTTGGAGGGGCACCGTCGCTTGGTGGTTGGACAGTGTCAGCTAATCGTGAGGCACCCTCAGCTGATGGTGGGGTACCATCAGCTAATGGTGAGACAGTCAGCTGATGGGGACGTTGTTAACTAAGTCTTGGCTCTACTGTCCAGCTGTCCCTGTGGATCTGAAAATACGGGAAGAAACAGGTAATGCTGTGCTGTGCCGGAAGCTAATGCCATGGTAGGCTACTGGGAATATGTGTAGGAAACAGTGCACCAGACTCCTGTTGTACGAGGAGCCCTCTCGGCTTCGCGGGTGTAGCAATTTGGCAGGAATACACAACGATAACTCCGGGTCGCGTCCTGGTTAAGGAGGGAGTGGGAGAGGGGGAGGAGAGGAGTCCCAAGAGAATGTCAGGATCTGAGGTCGCGTTGTCCTGGCCACAACCAGTTTGGGGAAGGCAAAAAAGTTTAATAGTGTCCCCCCGTCGCTTGATTTGCGATTATAAGCAGTTGCAATTGCCAGGATGAATATTCAGTGTGAGGCTTAACCTTTTTAATTATGCCTCCGGTTAATGCGGGGTCTTCGTTTACTCGAAGGAGGCTGGGTGTTGGTCAACGTACACTTAATCCTGACTTTCGTGGGGGCGGGCGGGTTCAGACACACGGGATTAACTAAGGTGATCGGAGGATCTAAGTCGCCCGGTTTAGCGGAGCGGAATGCGCCCTCTCGCTAGATGGATGAAGATGTTCTCCTCTGTGAAATGTTTATAGCTTGTGTTGTATTTTATAGATCACTAATAATGTCTATATTTAGCTGAGCTACGCAGTTCTCAGAGCGCCGCCCGCCATTTGCCTCCACAATATTCCCAAGTTATGCGAATCTACAACAAGCCAATGAATTTCGCAGGAAATTACTTTCCGATGGTAATGTCGTCCAGACGAGGGTAAAAACTCCAGGAAGGCCGGCTGGAATGAGCGGGTCCCTAACCCGTGGCCGGATGGCCACCAGCTGCTGAATACAGGAATCCGGAGAAGGAGACGAGAGACTGGAAGGGAAATCTCAGTATGAGAGTAAAGCACTCCCTGCTGGCTGGATGGCTGGATGGGCCTATGGGACAGTTCAGAGTATACGCACGAGGCCGACCGAACGTTTTGAGGTAATTTAGAAACAAAATTCTAATCACAAACTTTGAAACAGATCCAGGATGGTCATATGCGTCGCGAAACACTCCTGATATGATATAAGTTTACTTGATTATCTTTTCCCAGGAGACTGTAGCACCAAGGCTGCGCTACGCTCAGTAGCAGGGATGGGATGGACTCTTCTGGACAAGTTTTTCGACGAGGCCCTACCCTGTCGCCGGCGACGATGATGCAGCCTCGCTAAGGGTGATTTTTCACTCGTGGTGTAAACCTCAAGCAGGTGGAGTCCGGTAACACCGATCGAATGTATAATCAGAAATATTCGACTTACAAACGGTGTCACATTTGCGTCCGGACTGCTCGAAATATACCCAAAATTTTCGTGTGTTACGATCAGCGTAACTCAGACACCACGCGACCCCGGCTGTGCTGGTTGACCTGAGGTCACGTGCACACACCCCCCCTCCCCCTGGGGCAAAGGGCGGGGCCAGAAGGATACCATTCAGGGACGTGTGGGTTCATTCATATCCTGCGGTGCCCCGCACCCACAATGGTAAATAGATGCCGGGGCTGTCTTTATGATCCTGACCTTCTTTCATGAGCGGCCCGCGGGCCACACCTGCTGGCCCGCGGGCCGCCATGATGACTGGATCAGCTGCTGCTGTTGCCCCTGGACCGATGAGTGGATCAGCTGCTGCTGCTGCTGTTAGACAG
Organism: Panulirus argus; assembly: GCA_038088735.1. Lineage (NCBI taxonomy): Eukaryota > Metazoa > Arthropoda > Malacostraca > Decapoda > Palinuridae > Panulirus > Panulirus argus. The sequence goes on from JAYMFT010019762.1 coordinate 17,782, forward strand.
AGCTCAGCCGTAAAAGGCGGCGGTTCGTCCTGAATGAGTTTTACGAGGACGATCAGCTGCACCGGGCGTGTTCAGGTCTGCCTCCTCCCCCTCTCTCCTTCCCCCTCACCCCTTCTCAGCTCCAGGACACCCCCTATCCCCCTCCCTCCCCCAGCCCCTGGCCACCTTAACCCCCTCCCGCCCCCTCCCTACCCCCCACACACACTCTGTTTACCTTTCCTGGATGATTTATCTCGCCATTGTTCCGTTGTTTCCCCTCCCGTTAGATGCAAGGGAAGAAGGCAGGTTTCCAACCCCCCCTCCTCCCCACTCAACTCACGACCCTCTCACTATCCTATGTGCTCGTAAAGCAACTCAAGATTTGTTCATCTGTTTCACTCCTGCTGAGCTGTGAGTTCTCAGCACTCACTGCTGTTGACTCATGAGTATGACTTCCAACTCACTGGTGTTGACTCATGAGCAGGGCTTTTGACAACATAAACCTCCTCTCACTGTAAGTAGAAGTTATGGTCGATCATTCTTCCACTCAACTGTTCCTCAGACTTGTTTCTTAATGATAAACTTCTGTAGATGCTTAGACGGTCGATTTCTGACTTTGCTTCAGTCGTTTTCCAATGCTTCGTGAATCTCTGAAACGTATTCACTTTTGATTCAGATTTGTACTCAGCTCAGATCTGTCCCAAGTCAGCGAGCTCCGGGAGATGCTGGCTGAAGAAAATGACACCAAACATCCATTAAAAGCAAGAAGACTGATTTGTAGAGCACAAGCAAGGGTCAGTGATTCTCTCTCTCTCTCTCTCTCTCTGGGGTCGAGACACGGGGATCAGTGAGCACGACACTTGGGGCAGGAATCTGGGGCCCACCTGACCATCCTGTGGCAATGAACTATGGAATCCATAACCGGTTTGGTCCAGTGTCCAGTTACAAGAGAGGTAAACCCTTCCTTAGGACTCGCTCTCTCCGGGACTCCTTGCGACGTCCCCGTCTTCCTTCCTGGGGCCTGAGACTCGCTCTCCTCCCGTCCCTCCTCCTCGCTGCTCAACACCCAGGGCCTCACGTCACTCAGGTGTTGAACACCACAAGTGTTCTGAGTTGATCTTTCGCTGCCAAAGTCGCCAGTCGGACGTCCAGCATCACAATCTACCTTCTGGTACTGACAGAAAATTATCTGCACATCCCCGTCAACTGCAGGTCAGTGGACGGGGACTGTCTGCAGCGGTCAATCGCCATCATGAGGCAAGGTCAATATTGGAATGACATGAGGGCATTTTGCACGTCCCCTCATCATGAGGTGGGCAGCATGAGGCTCAGGGGCGCCGCTGTCACACACATTGGGAGCTGATTACTCGTAATTACGACCCACTAACAGGCGTACCAGCTCTGGGCTGGACCTTTACCTCCCACACAACTAGGCAAGTCCTGAGCCACACTGGAATCTGGCAGTCACCCCACACGTTCCATGACACTGGGGTCAGCCGACCGCCTCAGTGTTACAGCTGTCGTCATCAACGCGTCCTCACACTGAACACACTGAAGCCCTCGATCGCCTGGCCTCACACTGAACACACTGAACCCTTCACTCGGGTTCCACACAACTAGGTACACATGCCGCACACAAACGTTGGCTGAGTGAAAGAGTGCAGTAACTATCTGATTTTTTTTTCTCGTGAACAGAAGTAATAAATTCCTGATAAACTTTTGTCATGTATGACGCAAGAAGAAAACGAGAAACGTTTGTCAGCTTCAACTTTTATGTCTTGGAGGAGACATTTATTGTGATTAGTCTGTCCAATTATTTCATCTTTTTTATATAACATTTTCACGTCTCATTAACTTCCCACGTTTTTGATAAACGTTTTGAAATAAAGTTGCGTATTACGCACATCTTCATTGTAATGTCTCTGGAAGTTGATATTGCCACCGAGAGGGAAATCTTTATATAACTTTGCTACGTTTCAAAAATTATGCTGTAAATTTCATTACATTTCTTTTTTGATGAGGTATTTCTACAAATCCCTGTGCGTGTGTGTGCTTGTGTGTGTGTGTGTGTGTGTGTGTGTGTGTGTGTGTTTATGTAATTACTATTTGTGTGTTACGGGGAGAGAGTTTTACATTCGTGTTGCCCCGTCCCTTGCCCTTGTGTATATGTACCATGTCTTTCCTCCTATTTGTGTTCATACATGTGAGTGTCTTCGTGCAGTTTTTTGCTCTCTGTCATCAACCTGCAGCTACATCTTCTTTGTCTCTCTCCACAGCCAACGTGTCTCCCTCATCTGTGACCTTCGTGTGTCTCTGAAGCGAGCACTGTGCCTCACAGGGGAGGCTGGACCATAGCCAAAGGCCTGTCTACAGCCAGGCTTTCCTCACAATCCCTTAGGCCGAAGGCTTGTTTCAGACCTCCTGTGAGAGGCCAGGGTCGGAATTGGCCTTACTGGGGAGACCCGGGTGCAGACGACCTCCTGGGGGAGGCCTGGGTACAGAAGACCTCCCTAGGGAAGCTTGAGCACAAACAGCCTCCTGGGGGTAACCCCTGAGTACAGACAGCCTCCTGGGGGAGGCCTGGGTACAAACGGCGTCCTGGGGGAGGCTTGGGTACAGAGGCGTCCTGGGGGAAGCCTGGGTACAGACGGCGTCCCGGGGGAGGCCTGGGTACAGACGGCGTCCCCAGGGGAGTCAAGGACCTGTCGCTAGAGGTTCTCCTGCCAGGGGCCCCTCCTGTCGGGGACCCCTCCCGCGGGGGTTTGGGTTTCCCTGTGGCTTACTCCAGGGATTAACACAGACTATATTTGACGCCAGAACCGCAGCTGATTCTGTGTCTGCCTCCACAGCGGCGCTGTGACGCCAAGCTCTCGTGGTGACGCCTCGACAAATAAGGACCAACTCTAACGCTTTAGATAAGCTTTGGAACAATCCACCACCATGATACACTGTGTACCACTCATACAGCTTAGCGTAGCCGCATCAAGCTTTGTACTAAAACTATTACACGAAAGAATAAAAGAAAATCCTGTGTAATGAAGGATGTGTTACAAGCTGATGTTACGTACACTGTGACGTACAGCGAACAAGTCTCGTATTGTTACGAAAAAGTCACATAACTATATGGAAATATGTGTAGTTTTGTAATACTGGAAAAATATGTATGCTGTATGGCATTTTGAGCACACAGACATAAAGACAGACACATGTGAAGAACGGTATAGACTGTGCTTTAGATGCAGCACAGATGATGCGGCGTGAGACAAGAAGGGACTTAGTACTTTTGAGACAGTATAGTGAGTGGGGTGTGAGACAACACAGTGTGTGGTGCAAAGAGATAAAAGAGAGTAAGGTATGTGAGGCGAGATGAGAGAGACAGTCGTCATGGACAGCTCAAAATCCCTCTTAAAATAGCCGTGTTGAGCGGCGTAGTGGACACCGTCACTCTCTTGCTAGCCAGATACACTTTACGACTCCCGACCCTCTCTCTCTCTCTCTCTCTCTCTCGACGTGAATCTTATCAAATATATATTCATTTGTCTTTAGTCTTTCCAAAGTCCTTTTTCTTTTCATGAAGACTTATCCTCACATTCTCCTGGCCTCAAACTAACCTCACACTGATAACCTCACACTCTCCTCACGCGTGTGGCCTCCGCAGCGGCCCTCACACTACTCGCCTCCACACCGCCACACTGCCTTGCCCCACACTACCAGCAAACTCCTTTTCCCCTCATGTATGAGGCTCCACAAGTTTCTTCACATTCGTTCGCTAATTTGCATACCGGAGAAGCGACCTCGCAAGGCGGAAAATTGTCTCTACTGGCTAAGGTCAGGTTCCTTGGACGGCTCAGCACGACCCAGATTCCTTGGCTCAGGGAAAAATATTTTGGGTTTTTGAGATTTTCTCTGAAACATATTCATGCGTTCCCCTTTAGCCTGATGGGTCATTGATGGGGAAAACTTTGGTTTTGTGGATTTTGCATATGATAGATTCATACTTAAAATATATTAGATATAAGATATATAATACAGCAAATAATAAACATAGCGCATTAATCTGTGGTAAATGACTTTGTTTTCAACATAGGGGCACATATTAGGGACTAGATTTCTTGCTATGCAGTTATGTGTTCATTATTTCCTTGTGTGTGTGTGTGTGTGTGTGTGTGTGCGTGTGATTCTTCCCAAGACGAACACACACCCCGTGATGACACATTTGTCCTGCCAAATACTTCAACCGTTACTGTCTCTCTCTCATCTAACACAGCCTGTCCCAGATAGTGCCAGCTTACATCCAGCTATGTTTAGCCCGATTAATCTGATGTAAATATAAAACTATCGACAGCGCGTGTAGACGATCTAATGTGGATTTGTCGGTGCTTGTTTCCCGTGTCAGACATTTCGTATCGTCGTCTGGTACAAAAGTTATTGTCTCCTTCCTCATCCTGGGAAAAAGTCTCGCACCTTCGTCTGCTGTTCTGGCTTTGTATTCCAGGACGTTAAGATGATGTGCCAGTACACTAGGGCCCATTTCCCTTTTGCATATGCCTTGATATTCATTCTTCCGTATGATTGGTGGGGGCCCAGCTACATCCCTTGACCATCCTAGGGAACACAGTCCCTACCCGAGGTCCGTCCGGCGCGCGATGCCGAACAAATGAGCAACGCGGCGCGCCGCACCTCGCTCAGATTCCTGCCCGATTATGTCGGCCGCTGCCCAATACGATGAGCGACGTCACTTAGTGAACGTGACGTGTCGGCCGGAGGGAACGGAACAGCTCATCAGGGTCAGGCAACAGGAGCAGCAGCAGCCAGGTGGAACAGACTGGCAGCAGACACGGTGCTAATTCTAATTCCCTGCCCACGTCCTTCCCCAGCAGCTATGACCTATGACATGACCCTTATGAAACGGCAGGTCTTCCGCTGTCTCTATTACTCTAAGGTCACCTTTTGTTTACCATTAAAAGTCTGGCCGAAGTGAGGGTTTGTTTCCGTGACCGGAGCCCCGGTGAAGGTTACCGTCCGTGACCGGAGCCCCGGTGAAGGTTACCGTCCGTGACCGGAGCCCCGGTGACGGGCTACTGTCCGTGACCGGAGCCTGTCTTTGGTAAATATTTATTACGGCATTTATCCTTTTAACTCTGTCCAAATAAGCAATTAATTTGATCATTATAAAAAGAAAATACCCGACACGCATTCTCGGGCGCATCAACATTGTGACCGAGTGACTGTCTGAATATTTTTACTAAATATTTTGAAAAGATTTTATTTACAATTCTGAGAACTACGTCGGTACCGTTCCTTTAGGTACTGTCATCGTCTTCAGATCAACTCATGGTTCCTAGATAAGCAACAGTTGCCACATCCAACAATGTCTTCCTTTATATGTTATTATTTACATGTCGAAATTTTACTGTCTCTTACGTTGTAAACGCTAATGTAAACAGACGACATGATTTACCAAGTTAACCTTTCGATGTGAATCATCGGAGAGGTCATGACCTTTAGCCTGCCTTGGCTCTCTTACAAGAAGACATGGCAACTTAAGGAAAAAAAGAAAATACATTAAAACAAAAGTTTTTGTAATGAATTGTTTTTTTGATGCGTTCGCACGTTTGTGACTGACCAGAGGTCAAGTGTCACAGGCAGATGTCATTGTCTGTATCGGCCGATGACGTAAACACACAACGTCTTGCAAACCGGTTTACCTGTTGCAGAAGCCGGACACGACAGATGGCCACAACGGTGTCTGCACCAGCAGAAGCAACAGTTAGTTCAGTCTTGCCTCAATACAGTGATGGTCCGCGGGCCACGCCGGTCCAAACACAGGGATGGCCCACGGGCCACCTCAGACACTAAAGAATATGCTCGCTGGCCGGATCCAGCTCTGTCGTAGCAATATGTTTGCTGTCAGCCCGTGAGTCGGCCGTGGTTTGTTTACGCAGACAACATCTGTTTATTTGTTTGTTCATCACCCATTGCTTTCCCAGTGGGGGACTGACACCGAGTACAAGTTCTTGGGGACGGACCCCATGTCGCATATCCCACAGCCTTCTTTTATCAACGACAGTAAACTAAGAGTAGGGAAATAGGGTCAGGGACAATCACGTGCCCCAGGAAGGTTCGGGGTCTACGCTCGTCTGTCTGTCTGTCTGTCTGTCGTTCAAACCAACCAACAATCCCTCATAACAAAATCATCAAAAACATCGCCGACTTTTGCCACCGCTGCTCCCACCTGATCATGATTTCGTTACCAACCGCAGGTCATCAGTTATTCTGACGAGTCATCATAAATTTGTTTTCCGTCATCGATCCTCTCCCAGTGGATCCTGAAGCACACGGCAAAGGTATGTCTGACACCTGGGGAAGGACCCGTCATCGCTACCATGTGATGGAGTGTCGATCTGTCTCTCTGCTGTGCCGTGATACCCTGTGAGAGTGACGTGAGTCATTGCATGTCTTACGTGCTGACAGAGCAACACAGCTGCAGATAAAAGCTGCATCACAGACGCAGCGCCACCACAGCCAGTACGAACACAACTAGATTAGTAATACCACAACCAGAACACCACACAACATAGTACATGTGGGTCAGATGGTACCAGGACTGTCGGGATTAACTGGAGTGGGCGATACCACACCTCCATCTGTCACGGGCCGTGCCTCCCGACTTGTCATGGAATGTGCCACCCGACCGTCATCATGACACCCGACGGACAGCAGAGTCGCCCATGATCCCCGACCACTGACTGAGCCACTACCGAACTTCTTTGCATGACGCGCTGAAACTACTGATACGATCGTTAACCCGCTCGTTACGATAGTTTGCCAGGTGATCCGGCGCCAGCCCCGTGCAGAAGGTCAGCATTATCAGACCGTGTCCGAGGCCAACAGGAGGATACGAACGTGTGTCGCGTGTGACGGAAGACGACACCAATGGCGTTCTGCCGCGAGCGAAGACATGTTGTGACTTGAACGAGTCGTTACATCAAGGGGAAATCATCGCGCTGGTGACTTACTTTTCAGAAAACCACTAAACCATGTCGGGAACAGCGGACAAAATCAGATTGGTTTCCGTTGAGACAATTATATATTACTGACGCGTCAATCATGTTTGTGAGTAACAGGACTAATTTAAGACGAAGTTAACATCGCGTGCAAACATCCACTTTTATGCAAGTCGGTGATTAGTGAACAATTCTTTGGATATGCTGGGGTAGATTGCGTCTAGTGATTCGTGTCTAGTGATTAGTACATGGAAAACTAGTATCGATTAGTGATCATTGCGGTTACTGAAAAAAATGATTAACCTCTACGATATACAGTGAAAACATATGGTTACAGTACAATACAACCTTCAGAAATTACTGAAAGATTAGCAAAGTGATTAACATCGTCAGAGATTCGTGAATTAAGACGACTTCCACAGCCGGTCGGCGGAAGGTGGGTAACATAATCATTATTCATTAACATAATTGGCCATGATAATTACAGGTGACATGTTGAATGTTGTTTAGTCGTTTTGTGTCAGCTGATCAGAGGTCAGAGGTCGAACCATGTTTGGCGATTGACTGTCCTCTAGTTATACACTGAACGTTTGTTGACGATCGTGTTCCAACTGATTGCACGTCATATCTAATCAAAAGACTGAAGGAAACTACATAATGCCTGTTCGCCCATGCGAGGCGTCCACTCAGGCGTCACTAGTTATTGAATTAATGATAGCGAGAAGCAAGACAACCGGCAACATAACCTTACAGTACAGGACCGTTAGTTCGGCTGGTTAAAGTTTACATACCAATGCAAAAGTCTGACCGGCGGATTTTCTAAATGATAATCGGCACATAAATTAGAATTTGATTAAGATCCTATTGACAATAAGGATGTAATCGGCAAAGCATAACTGACAGATGTAATTTGCTCTGTAGCCAAACCTTAAGTTCTGTGAATTTCAAAAGATTATGTTTAGCAGTCTAGAGAACCTCTCAAAACCTCACCTGACTTCCTGTAGCAGCTGACCGACATCTGCGTCTCGTCTCCTTGTGAAAAGGTGACAGGTTTTTTTCTCTCTGGAACATCTGTCTGTCCTCCTTTTCGCACCACACTCATCCATGAGTCTCTGTTCTCTTCCACTGTCTCAAAAAGCCACGCTGAAGAAACCCACAGGTCTCTTACTGTTTGAAATCCTGTGTGTTCTTTTGACTCCCGACCACTGACAGAACCATCACGACTCTCAACCACTGACTGAACCACCATGACTCATAACCACTGACCGCACCATCATGACTCATGACCAGCCCAGCAGAACGCCCTGTGGACCGCCACTTAGTCTAACGAGGGCATGAGAGGTGAGTAACGAGTTGATGGTATCGCGCGGATCCCACGACGAGGACCCTCTCGCCGACCCAGTTTGTTGATGCTCTTAGTACGTAATATGGCCGCCAGGGGCACGCACGGCCCACCCCTGGAACATCTGCCGTTACCTCTGTACGTGACACAACCGCCCAACTCTGACGATACAGGAGCAAGACGAGGACGAAGTAGGAAATATGAGGAAAAGGCCATAAATTGGTGGAGAAGGAGAGGATAGTGGAAAAGAGTGGAGGTGAATAAGAGACGCGGAGGATAGGTGGTGGCAGGAGACCATAAATGGGTGGGTTTTGAGAGGTGGTAGGTCGCAGGTGGTGGTGTCAGGAGATTGGATGTGGTGTCAGGAGGTTCGAGGTGGTGTCAGGAGGCTAGAGGTGGTAGCAGGAGGTTGGAGGTGGTGGCAGGAGGCTAGAGGTGGTAGCAGGAGGCTGAAGGTGGTGGCAGGAGGGGGCAGGATGCCAGTCGCTTATCATGGACAATCGTGGGATCTGTGTGGGCCGTTGACGGGGTAGGGGAGGCTCCGTTACCTCCGTTGTGCTCTGCTTGATGTGGCCTGAGCCGTGGCCTGCAGCCCCCCCGCCAACCCGGCAATGGGCACATCAACCACCCTGTCACTTGGCTCACTACCCTGGCGAGATACAGTGGGAGTCTCGGCCTTACGGTGCCTCTGGTGTTGGAGCCATACGTCAGGAGTAAGAAGCTGCCGGGCCAGCAGACCAACACACACCACTTGACTGATCCCGACGATATCACGTCTGCGTTGCTGGTTGGAAATGGGGCGCGCCTCCCACGCCCACACTGTCAGGGCGCGGCACGCGGCTGCTTACAAGGCGCGCACGGGGGCAGGGGTGGAGGGAACCCCCTGTCATTATATTAACTAAGAAAGGTTGGAACACGACCACCCCATACATACATATACTAGTAGTATACGCAAATATACTCGGGTTATATCCCCACCACAGAGGCTATACTCGTGCTAGAAGTATAGCCACAATCTAACCCCATGGGTATAGCAAACCTCTGCTGCCGGTGTTATAACTACAACCTCAGGAAAGGGTTAGCCTTATACACTTCCACGGCACTGCTATAACAACAACCTCAGGCGGGGGTATAACACTGGGGAGACACTTGCGGATATGGCTTCACACTTGTGAAGAACCTCACACTTGAGGGAATGTTGTAGATGGTTTCATACTAGTGGAATTGATACTGATGGCTTCACACTAATAAAAGTGTTCCGAATTTTGTTCACACTAATGAAACTACAGCAGATGGTCGCACACTAGAAAGAAATATGGATGCTCTGTGCTAATGTGACGCTGTGATTACTTCTAACGCTTATAAGAGTACAACAGATGACTTCACGCTGGTAAGATTAGATGGTATGCTAAAAGGAAGGAGAGACCAGGCGATGAGTGAAAAGCTTATAAAAAGAATAATAAAAAATCGAACGCTGTTCTTTACTGAGTCTGAGTTTATGGCACAGGTCAAAATAAAGTGAGATATGACGGTTTGCTCTTTAGTGGTGAGGACATTCCTGTATGTGGTAATAATGGATGTATGGTAGAGGGTCCTGGGCCGGGGAGAGATGGGGAGATGGGAGAACTTCATGAACTCGAGAGGGGAAGGGAAAGATTAAGGCGGAATCAAAGGGGAAAAAGAGCCTGGAATGTCTGGAGAAATTTCCAGGAAGGTTTTGGCAAGAGGAGCTGGAGGTGCTAGGACGGATGACAGACAGACATAGAGGATGGGAGCGAGGGGAGGGAAGGTGGAGGGAATATTGGCGTGTCTCTGGGGTGGGGAGGGGAGGGAAGGAGGCAGACGACAGGAAAATTATTTGGGTAGAAGGATGACAGGACGTGGGGAGGTTGGGCTTAGGGTGAGGTGAAGGGGGAGGTGGGGAGGGGAGGAAACCTGGGAGAGGGTAAAGGGTGACCAGGAGAGAGGGCAGGAGGGAGCAGGGGGGGTGGGGGGAAGGCAGGAGGGCCGGGCCAGAGCACCACGTGGCCCCCCAGGATCCCCCACACTTCATTTAAACTTGCAGTCAAGCACGTCCCCAGCCAGGCCTGGGGAGGGGGTGAAGCGGATACCATACGTCACCTGGCTCCCCAGCCAACCCCCTCCCCTCCCTCTCCCATCAACCAGACGACCAAGAAATGAATTACATATGTAAATCCGGCCTATGGAGGACGGCCTGGGCAGGGGAGCACGTTGGGGAGATGTATTGGTGGGGTGACAGGCGGTTGGAGGGGAGGGGAAGAGTAGGAGAGGGGATGGGGAGCTTGAGGAGGGGAGAGAGGCGTGGAGGGCCAGGAGAAGCACCCCACAAAGTACCATAAGAGTCACTTGTTCACACTTTCTGTTATCTTAACATTTAGTGAACACTGTATGTTCTTGTGATGTTCCTACGATGGAATATTGAACAATTGCAGGACCTTCTTCCAGGCTTCACGTACCGTATGCTGTCAACATTCACTAATTCATAACTCAGTTCATTCCATTCATCCACCACTTCTTTACCGTATAAAACCTTCCTCTCATGTTTTCTAACAAGCATCTAGCTTAATTCAATTTTTCATATGCTACTGTGTGCGTGCGCGTGTGTGTGCATGTTAACATATGTGTGGAACACCAACTTTACAAACGTCTTGTTGACCATCATTACAACACTGAGGCGTCACAACAACCTTCGTGGTCTGTTCCGTGAAGTGAAGAAACAGATCTCTGCGTTTACCGCCGTCTGTGTACAGGAACAGTGTACATGCGTATAATCTGTGTAAAGGAAGAGTGTACATCTGCGTACATTCTTTGTATTGGAACAATATACACCTGTTTACAGGAAATGTGTACATCTTTGTCCAGGAAAAATATATATTTGTGTACAGGAAGAGTGTACATCTGTGTACAAGAACTGTGGAAAAGGTACACCAATCTATTTTTACTGATCGCCAGACGGGACCCGCCGCTCCACACCTCAAGAAACAAATCGTGACTCCTACAGCGAACTGCCTCCACACCGGATATGCAAATGAGAACAATACCGGCGCTTGTTAGCCACTGAGGAGGACTCCTGCGGTGTTACTAGGTGATTAAGAGAAGTGAGGGAAGCAAGACCTGGGAAACAGTAAGGAAAACCTGATCTAAACGTTGTATATTGAAGTTCCGGTGGCAAACAGGGGAAGCGAACAAAATGCTCTGGTGACAAACAAAGAGAGCGAACAAAACTTTCTGGTGGCGAACAGAGGGAGCGAATGTCCACCAGGCACCTGTTACACCTGCGCGAAATGAAGTGTCAAGGACCATAATGCCTTCTTTTATCGCGTCAAAGCAACCCGTGGAGTGAGGGTCCTCAACGCCACAACTACTGCATGTTTGCTGTTAAGTGTGAGCTGGTCCCTGGATCGCCTACTTCGACCCTGCTGTAGGTACAGACACATCTGTGGGCACAGACACATGTGTAAGAAAACAGAGACGCAGAATTTATCTGACGAAATTCTTTGAATTAACGTCGCTTGGCTAATTATCGTTTTCAGATTATTAAACTCCTAACCATGACGGCACGACGCGTGAACACGGCTGCACGAGCCTTGCGTAGGACAGCGTGGCCTCCGACCTGACTCAGTCAAGGGTCAGGCTCTAAAGACGAGGCCAACGAACCATTGCGTGCGAGAAGCGGTACCACTGCGTGCGAGAGGTATTAGCGCCGTGTGCGAAAGGTGGCACTACTGTTCAAGGGGTGAAGCTTTGTGCATCCATCGCTCACGGTTATATTGATGCGATGTTAAATAAGCAGTGACAATATATATATAGAGAGTGGGTGGGGGAGGGGGGGGGCGGCAGAGTTTGGGGTCACCCCCAGGAGGTGGGGGGGGGAAGGAGAGGGGGTGGGGGTAGTACACGCGGCACGAGCGCACGTCCAGATAAGCTGGCGATCTGCAGACAACATGTGCCGCACGTGCCTTGCCTCACCATCTGGCCCCCAGCTGTCTGGCCGCCTGGCCGGCCCGCGGCCACGCCGCTCTCCACCTTACCACCAGAAGACACAAGGGCCAAGGTCGTGGTGCCTCGCGAGAGATACCTAGTGATGCCGCGCCCAAGATGACCTTATCTCCCACCTCACAGAGATGGTAATACGCCAGACCTGACCTTACTGCCGCTACCCACCACTCATTATATATGCTATCGACACACACGCATATATGACTATTCATTTATTTTTATCTGTAATTACCCCAGGACTTCTTTCTCAGAAAGGGCTGACAAGGGAATCTAAATATCACACTCCTAATCTAGTGATAAGCGACAGGTGATGATAACCCGGTAAGTGTAAAGATATGATCAGATCCTGCGGGAAAGATCTCATCGTGACTGTTATCCAGCAGGAAACGAGGTGCAGGAACTGGTGTGCGGGAGAGAGACTTAAGACCTGACATTGCGCTGTGCCTCTCACCTCAGCTCCACATCAGGAGAAGAGTTCAGGAGTCGTCTACTGGTGCCTGATGCAAGAGAGGTGTTCTGGCGGTGTACAGAAGTTTGAAAAGCTAACTGATGGTTAAGTAAGTTCAAGAGAATTGGGGCCCCAAGAGTGTAAAACTCCTTCCCCGCACAGTACAAGAGATGGGGCCCTGCTAGTGTACAATTCCCTCCCCGTACAGTACAGATAGGTAATTAAATAGTCTCATACAGACACACTCACATTCTCATATTATCACTATCCCATAGGGTCGACAAAAGCAGGCAGGGGAACGGGGTTTACCACCAGTCCGTGCCCTGGGTGTGAACCTTGAGTACAAGACAATGATACAACTTGTCCTTCGTAAAGAAGGTAATTGTGCCGTGTTGGAGCCTTAATGGCGCACCGGGAGACGGGCCAGTGTTTGCTGGGAGGAAGATGAGCCATTATAAAGGTCCCGTGGCTCCATAATGAAGACATCCTGGAGTAAAGATAGCATTCTTGTGATCATAAAAGCAGGATATCAGTTCTGATATCCTGCAACATGACATCTTGCGGATATTATTGTACTGCCTCTTTGATAGCTATCTGGGTCCCCTCAGGGGCATTAGCTGTTGCCCTCTCTCTCTCTCTCTCTCTCTCTCTCTCTCTCTCTCTCTCTCTCTCTCTCTCTGGCATAT
>JAYMFT010019763.1:0-16481 GCA_038088735.1 Panulirus argus
TATATATATATATATATATATATATATATATATATATATATATATATATATATATATATATATATATATCACTTAACTAGACAATCTTAATTCTACGTAAATTTACTAGCTATTAAGTTTCTCTCCCACTCGTCTAAAACAATACCCAAAATGCATTACGTTCATTACGTGAAACTAGAGGAGTCCTGGAGATTTTTGACTTGCAGTTGTTATGGTGCTCCAGGGACTCCTTGATATCGGACTTTTCCAGGGATGCAACGGAGGGCTATTTACGCTGATGAACATCAGGCTGGTTATCTTGGAGACAACTTGATGACCTGTGATCTACGCAGGTCTAGTTCAGTAAGTCGAAAGCTCTTTCAGTCTGTGCAGTGCCGACGGAAAGTTTTGATGCCTGTTTATTGATGTTTCAGATCCTCTGGTACAAAAGTGTCATTATCGATAAAACCTATCATTGTTAGTACAGCGCAGGGAAGGCTAACGTGACCAGTAAGTGGCGAAGAGGATATTAAAATCTGAGAGTAACTCTGCTTCGGGTTTAGGAAATGACAGTTTGCTTGGTGGTTTCCTCTTCCACACAGTCTGTTACGGAGCGAGTCATTTAATTCGCTAATGAAGAAGTGAGTTCCTTTAGAGCTTCCGTTTAATGTTGTACCGGATCCTGAGCCTAAGGCGTAGCTGTTCTGCTACATCCTGGGTCTTGCTTTCACTTGAGTTGAACAGACGACAGTTATTGCAAAATGATAAACATCAGGCCCAGCTTACAAGGAAATTGTGAAACGGCTAGATGAGAGTTATTTTTATTATTATAATTATTATTATTATTATAGACCTCTTATTGTGCTCTGAGTAACCGGTTATATACTGCAGGACACTTTAATTGCTTCAGCAAAGAAATGGGTGGTAGGTATTGTATACGATAACCACACTGTCCTTAACCGTTATGCACGCTCTGCAGCTAACGCTGGCCTCCCACCAGACGTTAAGATTGCATTCTCAGGTCCTTATCAGTTTTACTGATATCCATTTCATTTAGACCGAGTGAAAAGCGCGTAGATCTCGTCAAGATATATCTCGAAGTAGGTGATAGCCTTGATTTTATCGACCGCGTCGCCAGTTCCAAGCTACAACCTCTGCCATAATATGGAGTCACTAGTGAGGCAACATTTGTTTGTCTTGCTGCACTTCCCCCGGTCTTCTTAAGCATGAAACTCGCTCCCTCACTTACAAAAGGATATAAGCTGATGTTTTTCAGTTAGTTTTGTGTAAAGCTACACGAAATGAAACATGTTACGAGTGCATCACTTATTATTAAGTCAGTCTGCCCCTTAAGGTCAACGAGGTTAAAAGTTGATAAGTAGAAACGAGCAGCAATCCGGAGTATATCTGCGTGTGGCTAGGGTTCTTCTCTTGGCAATGTGGACTGCCTGAAATTTTAAGGTGGGTATTCGCTTTATGGCCACGTATTTCAATTGTTTGTGCGCACGTTGGGCTGAAGTGTAGCGCCTAGAGGCTCCAAATTTTAGAAGTAGGTACTTCAGGATCTGGGGAAGGCTTTAAGGTAACGCATACTGTATGGCCTCGAAGATCGTTTTGAGACCAAAAATTGTCGCCTTTCAAAAGCCTTTAAATTACACTTAGTTCTGGAGATTAGAAGGCGGCGTTTCTCTGTATGCATAGGAAACATTAAAATGGATAATTTTTTTGTGTAATATACTTAGCTTTAAAGGCTTCCCCTGAAGATACCTCTCAGCTACGTTACCATATTCAGTTTCAGATTTTCATGTTTGCATTTATCGCAGTACTGTCTGTTCATATTTTGTCATTTTTCTCACTCCTGGTTAACGTCGTTTCCTATGATCGTAACCGAGCAATGGAGTCAATTAGAGAGTGAATGGCTTCTGAGACGTAGATAGCTTCGAGAGAGAGAAAAAAAAATACTTGATATGAATGAACGACGTAACTGACACAAATGCAGTTAAAAAAAAAATCCTACTGAGTTGGGAAGTTTATTTCGTCGTTCTGGATAACGCAGACGTGAGGATACTGGCATCTGGTTACTGGTCATTAGCACCGGACTGCAGAGGGGGAGGAGGGGGCAGCATTAGCATTCCCTTCTGGTCACGTCTTTAATTATGTCTGATTACCCTTCATGTCTAGATTAGAGGATGAGGGTTGATTGGATAATTGTATCCGTTTTTTATACTCAGCTTTTAATAGAAAAGTTCAGTTTCATGCGAATGAAAAGAAATGGAAGGAAGATTTGATCATATGTTTGTGTGTATTTGACTTCCTGTATGTAATTACTTGTTCGTACAACACAGGAAGGAAGTTGAACACTCGTGTGTATGTATGTGAGTTTAGTATTTGTGATTACAATTAGTGTGTGGCTGGGAGAGAGTATTAAACTCGTGTTGCCCCACCTCTTTACTTCGTGTACATACTTTGTCTAATACCTGATGAATATACACACACATACACATTCCAGCTTACGACCAGTACTTAGCCACTGAGTATTCTAGAGGGAAGGATGAATAGCTGGTTAGGCTGAGAGTCGACTGCTCAGGCCAGGATGCGAACTAGGGACCATTAGACGGATATCTAATCACAAGGGAGGCTTGCAGTGTGTGTGATCACTGTCTATTTGTACGTTACGGCTAGAGAGTTTTATACTCGCGTTGTCTCGTCTCACAAACTTGTATATATGTATCACGTCTTTACTCGTGTGCGCACACACACACACACACACACACTAACTTATGCGTGTGTATTTTCACTGCAGTGATTATATATGCATGTAATTTTCCGTTGGCAGTGGGTAATTTTGTATCACGGATTTAATATTAGATATTAATGAGTATTTTGTTAATGAGTTACTGACCGATTGCACCCTGTTGTCCACAGATATAGCTACAGCTATGCCATGTTTCAAACACGGGTTTTGAATGCGAACAGAACCGCATCCAGTGAGCAAGACAGAACTACTCTCTTGTAAGTCAAGAGCTAGACTTCAGGTAAGTGTGAAGAAGAAAAAAGCAACAAGAGACGAAATACAAATGAAGGTAGTATTCTCTGTTAAGTTACTAGAGATTTGTTAGACAGATAGTGTAACAAAAAGAGTAACAGACAGAAACAAGATCTACAAACATAACTACACAGACAGGTGGAAGGACTTGTAGATTTACAGACAGACAATCATAGGCACCAAAAATGAAACCGACAAAAAGAGCAATAGATTACATGTAGAAGAACGATAGAAAGAAAAATTAAACCGATTGGAAAGATGAAGGATTATGAGAGTCTTGGAAAGAGAGAGATAGAGAAAGAATATGAGAAGAATGGGAAATACCCTAGACCCTCCAGCACTTAGCGCGATATCCCGTGTGATCCCAAAGTCTTGGCGAGAATCGGAGAGTGATTTGCAGCCGTTGCCCCCCCCCTCCCCCCCCTCCCTACCCCCTTTCCCCCCTCCCCCCCCCCCCCTCCCCTTAAGTTCGAAGCTATTAATTCCCGTTTTTCTCTGCCATTTGTCAAAAATGGCGGTATCAGAGAGACCCACTCGCACACCCCTGATTGTTGGGGAGGAGAAAACCCTGGAGGACGGTGACCAGGGGGTTAATGCACTTGTAAGGTCGGGGAGATGTCGCCGAACTGTTCAACTGATGCAGTTGAACATGAGGGTGAACATTTACTGACCCGACGCGAAGTGGACGCATGCATTGAACGAAACAGATAGCAAATATATAGTTGAACACCATGGGCTGAGGTGGATGAATATTCCGTGAACATTCATACTAGACCAGAACATCTGAATATTCTTAGATCTCTAATATTTTGTGAATACGTAGGCTGATTGAAGTTTACGAGATAGACGTAGTAAATCACTTGGGGTAAGTTCTACATTCCGGTCTCTGTGTGTCGGGGTTAGATCCATGTTCCGAATATGTGGCTCGAGACGAACTACGTATCACCTGGGTGCGCGGCGTAGGCAGTTCGTCTAGCGAGATGTTTTCCTGACTTCAGTGGACCATTTCATAAATGACGTATTATTATTATTATTATTATTATTATTATTATTATTATTATTATTATTAATGTTGTTTTTATTATTAAGTACGTACGTAGAATTCCTGGATTTTATCAGTTTGCTTGTTGACGATGAAACAGTAGATATTAGAGCAAAGAACACACACACACGTAGTAGCCAACGGACGTAAAAAAGCCGCACTTAATAACGGCGGCTGCACACATACACATCACGTCCATCGTATACGTCAGTGCAAGATTATTTGTGAATGAGGTTTACGCATGTTGGCGGGTGGTGATGGCTGTAGGTGGGGGGAGGGTTGGGTGGTGATGGCGCCGTCCATTGACAAATATCGCCTCGCCGGTAATCTGTTCCACACTGTTGCCAAACCTCTCACATGCACTTTTGACGCTCGGAAAACTTTTTTAAAGAAGGAAAGCTATCTTGCGGAAATATCATTTTGAATGTCCCGTCCGCGCATGTCTTATAAGCTTGATGATCTTGTTTTCGTTTTAGTGTAATGATATATAATTTTTAAAATGCTGAAGCTTTTAGGAGGAAATGTGGCACAGGAGGAGGAAAAGGAGGAAAAGATCCAAGACGTTATCATGACAGAGGACTTGGCATGGGCAAATTTGCCGTGCCTGGAGGAGGTGTGGGGGAGGATACCACTGTGGTATAGCGCAAGGAGTCTGCATAGCGATATGGTGAAGATAGTGAGGTCGATAAGCTTAGCCATAGGGGTCGGCACAGTACAGTTGGAAGCGGGAACTCAGTGGGAGTTATGGAACCAGACGCGTGAGATTAGTGTCTTCTACCCGAAGTGTGTTTACTCAGTTGTAAGGATAGGTGTCTGCGGACTCCAGGGCTGTCAGTGAGCGATTCGACATCTTTGAGGAGGCCAAATAACGTAAGCGGATGGAAAAGAGTGCAGCGTAGAGGAGGACCTCGCCCTGAATAGGCCCACTTTGCCCTGCTCCCGAGCGGGACGTAGTCTGGAAACCGCAGGAGCCCCATGAAGGGGTCCTTTTGATTTACATAACTCGGTAGGAATTTTAGTATGATTATAATGGGTAGTGTGTGTGTGTGTTTGGCTTTCACGTGTGTATCCCATTACCAGTCCTGACTGCTTCCATCCAGGTGTGAAGGTAGGTGGGGGTAAAGCTGTGGATATCTTCCTTGACTGGAGAGACACCTGGATTGTGGCAGTTGAAGAATTTGGCAGGGGTTTGTTGGAGGGTTCTTGGCAGTGTTGACTGGAGGGAAGGGCCTTGGGAGGTGAAGATTTTAGGAGGAACTTGGAGGTTTCCTGGGAACGTTTGGTGGAGGGAAGGGATTTGGGAGTTGATAGATTTTTGAAAGGATGTGTTAGGGTGGTGACTGGCTTTGGGAGTTGAAGTATTGGGGAGGAGTTTCTTGAGAGGTTCTAGGGAGGGCGGTGAACCAGCCAGGGTTACGAAAATGAAGATCTGTTGGAACTTGCTGATCCCGGGGCTCAGTCGACGTCCATGAATCATAATGATTAGAAATATTTCTCTGGGAATACTGAGGACAAAGTGGCGGTGGCAGTTGCGAGTCAGAGAGACGCAAAAGCCACGTACATTGTGGATCTTATGACCTCGTTCAGTACGACCCATTTTACCTTCCGCGCAAGCTATTCATATTCCGCGTTTATCTGTGCTCCGTCGCCCGCGTGATGTAAAGTATAAGTCGATGAAGTTGGATATTAGAATAGTTTTGCCGTCGTCCCATGTTTCTTAGGAGGGGTTATCATAGCGTCGAGGGTGGTATCTTGGCTACCAGCTGCATGCTACTGTAGGTAAGAAGTGACCTTGTACCGTGCCCGTATGTCTGTCTTTCCACACAGCGTACTACAGTAATGTGAGGTAGCGTGAAGTTTAAACCTGCGACACGATTGACCATACCTTGCCAAAGCCTCGCTGTGCCGTCACTTTGGGTGTTTGAATGTTAGATTTCAAGATGAGGGGTTAATTAGTAAGCACCACTTAAGTTCGAGTGTACAGAAGGTATGAAGAATATCCACCTAGGCAAAGATTCCAACGCCCTCCCTTGGGCACATTCGGGACACGGGTTAAAATGATGGCTAATGTTAAGAGCATGTGTTGAAAACTGTTCTTTCACTCCCTACTCCACAACAGGCTCTATGATGGCTTGTGATAAGGTCGAGTTATGTTTGAGGAGCCATGCAAAGTAAGAGTGTGTTCCGTTTTTTTTTTTCTTTTTTTCTGTGGGTAAGTGTGGTTGTGGCGTCATAAGGTGGGTTGTTGGGTCCATCTCAGTGGAAATTCTATCATCATTATTATCTGTACATGTCAGGCTACCCAGAGGGCTCAAGACGTTGGTGGGATCAGTCAGTAGCCACAGGGCTCAACCAATCACCAGCTAAGCTGTGACGTCAACGATGTTCCCGTCGCTCGACTGATCGTAAAGTTGTTTCAGTGGAGGTTTGATGGTCGTTCAGTACAGCGCTGTGGTGCCACAAGTCACCATGAGAATGTCTTCATAGGCAGACGAATCACACATTAGAAACGCCATGCCTGCAGTGGAAGCGTGTATGGTCGTAGAAATATCTTCATCTCTCGAAGAAGGTACTAACAGCCTGCTTTGTGGTTACATTGTCAAGTGCTTTTTGGCAGTGGAGGAAGACACAGTCCACCCAGCCGTTCCTTTTGTCTAAAACGGAGCTCACACTCTCATAGAAGTCTAAGGGGTTTGTTACTCATTACCTCCTCTCCCCTGAACTTGGTTTGTCTCTCACTTTGGTACGTTTCTCTTCGCAAGTAGTCACCCATTTCCGTTTTTATTATCTTTTCCCCGGCGTTATACTGTGTGTGTGTGTGTGTGTGTGTGGTTTGATATGTCTTATACCATACAGACACATCAGTTATAATAATGACAACAAAATGAATAGCCCAAGGCTTACGTTTTGGGAGCGACGACAACAAAAAAACATTTCATGATTAACGTTGTGGCACCACATGCGCTTCCATTACGTCCCCACTTCCATAAAGAAGTTTCCTCTCTGTGTCCGTTTGCCGCGCTGGGTGGAGGAAGAACCGCGTCTTTTGGAGCAGACTCTTGGCACCTTCCCAGGCATTACGGGTGTTAGTTTATTTCTGGGTGTCACCCTCATCCGCGGCTCCTCTGTCTTGGTTGTGGAGGCCATAAACTCCTGGGTTAAGTTCGTGTAATCCTTTGGGGTCACGGTAATCCTTGAGAGGATTACATGTTCTCGTTCGGGATTAGATCCTGTCTCGCCACACAGACACACGTACATACGCATGGGCTTCTTTAGTGTGGCTGTTGGCTTTACTGTCCATAATCAGCAAGGTCTTGCATGGGTTCGAATCCTGGACCCGGCGTTCGCCCTTCAGTCAATCCCAGCTGTTCATCCTTCCCTCTGGGTTGGCCGATACTCATGAACCTGGTGTAGGTTGGGTTGTGTGTGTAAACACATATAGGAGTCAAAACATGGTGACAGTATACGAGGTAAGAGACGGGGGCAACACGAATATAGGAGTCAAAACATGGTGACAGTATACGAGGTAAGAGACGGGGGCAACACGAGTGTAAAACTCTTTCCGTAACACACAAATAACAATCATGCTCTTTGGGAGTCGACATCGTCACTAACCCGTCGCCAGAGTCCCACATTAGGAGAACAGTTAAGGAGACAAGCTCTCTTCCGGCAATTATGGGAATAGCTTTCAAGGAAATTGATGAGTAAATTCCAGCGAGCTGTTAGTGTCCTATATAAGGCCAGAAGTAGAAGATGCGTCTTAAGTTTGGTCATCACCCACACTCGGAGAAGGGCAAAGACTTAATAGAGAAGGTTCAGAGGAGGACAACAAAGATGGTACCATAATTAAGGGAGATGAATCACAGGGAATGGCCAGTTGCGTTAAGTTTGCCCATCTTGGAAGGGAGAAGAGTGAGGGGTGACCTGATCACAATCTTTAAAGTTTTTAAACTTGCTTGATGAGGGAAATAGTGGAAAATTCTTCGGTAGATGTACGGGTGGGTCAACCAGAGGACATTACATGAAATAAATAAAAAAAAAAGGTTAGAGACGATGTAAAGAAGTACTTTTATAGCATAAAAGTGGTGGATCAATGGAATACGATTACTGAGGACATGCTTAATGCAGACAACATACGTAGATTTATGACGCTGTATGATAGGAATGAATGTTTAAGAGATGGGACCCCACGAGCGTAAAACTCCCTTTCTGTATAAAACAAATAATTACATACACACACACACACACGTGTGTGTGTGTGTGTGTGTATCTGTATGCGTTTACATATATTATTTTCATGTCGTGGTGTGTTTGTTAACGCTTTCAGTGTTCTGCGTTTTTGTGTATCTATGTGGGGAGTTTGTACATGTGTATCTATATAGACATGAAAAATGTTTTTACAGGTATGTACATAGTGCTCAGCCCATGTCTATATACTAACGGTGATACAGGGACACGAAGTTAGAAATAGAGTTTTCTCTTATGTTTCCGTATCAGTTTTTATAAATGAGTTCGTTAAGGCATCTGGCAATACCTTGGGTCTTAAGGGTCGGTCAGTGGGGCCAGGACGTCGTACGCAAGGGTCATGCAGTCGTTCCCAAGGGTCGTGTAGTCGCTCGAGGGTCGTGTGGTCGTGCGCAAGGGTCGTGTGGTCGTGCTCACGGGTCTCATCCTCTTGTTCAGGGGGTTTTAATTGGCTCGCAAGGCGGGGCATAGCCCCTCGACACCCCCATCTCTGGTGAGCAGAGAGCTTGTGGCAGAGAAGGACTTGCTGAAGGAGAGAGAGAGAGAGGTGTGGGGGGGGGAGGTAACATATCTCAGGAAGCTGTTAGCGGAGTATGAGAAAGCCGAGGCGAAGCCGAGGCTTCGAGGGTTGTGTTGGTGAGTTGTGTCCGCGGGGAGCAGCCATGTGGCAGAGAGGCTGAGTAGTAGCCTACCACAGGTTTGCCTTTCCTCAACCCTTGTACGCCCACGCACCTTACACCTAAAGTCTAAGCGTGTTGCAGCAAAATAAGTTGAATGAATTTCCTGTTTACGATATAACTTGATATATGGGTCTGTATGAAAATGTATCGTCCAACATCCTTTAACAAGGAATTGTTTTAGATTCACACGCACTTGCGACTGGCAGTTGCATGATTTAACACCACGTATGGTGTGGTCGGCGGCTCCCACGCACCTCCACTGATAGCGGAAACTGGTAAAGCTATGTGGAAGGTGGGGAGAGCGCCAGGGATGGCGAAGGAGGAAGTCTTGGCGGGAAAGAAATGACCAGTGTATCACAAGGGTCCGGGTTCTAGTGCCGGACTGGGTGGTGGGCTCCACGACCCAAAGCCAACCCAACTGTTCTTCCTCCCTTTTTTTTTAAGAGTTAGGTGGCGGTACTGTGATCAGTCGGCGACATTTCTCGTTGTTCTTTGTTTGGTCATCTTCGGGCATGCCGTGCGATGAACACATGTTCTTACTCACTCGCTCACTACCTCACCTCGTTATTGGTCAACGGTCGTTTTAAAGAAAAGTGCAACTGTGGGTATGTACGTGATTTAGTGTGTCGCCTGCGTAGCATGACGTCAGACACGTAGGTATCGCTTTGTCCGTGGTCCGTCCGTAGTCGGGAGTCACAGTTTAACTTTGATCATAACCTTGGTCATAACCTTGGCCATAACTTTGATCATAACCTTGGTCATAACCTTGGCCATAACTTTGATCATAACCTTGGTCATAACCTTGGCCATAACCTTTATCATAACCTTGGTCATAACCTTGATCATAACCTCGGTCATAACCTTGGCCATAACCTTGATCATAACATTGGTCATAACCTTGGTCATAACCTTGATCATAACATTGGTCATAACCTTTGTCATAACCTTGGTCATAACCTTGATCATAACTTAAAAATGAACTGAATCAGAAACTCGTGAAGCATTTGCTCATATCTTTCCCAGCATCAAAAGGTTTGAATCTCTCCCATAAGGCGTACGACTCCAGCTTGATTTTTATAAGCAACAATTATAGGAGGAACAAAAGGCTTTAATCCGAAACTCAACTTAGCTCATAAGTTGAGGGGAATTCCAACTTTCGCCAGCGAACTTAATACAGATGTTTTCTGACGTTTTCCAGAACGGATTTTCCAGCCATTCTTATTTCACTGCCAATAACTGTGCTGTACTGCAGGCGGCACAAGGGGCACATGCAACGCCCTGCTAGTTCGTGTGTCGACCATTTCTATCTCGCATGACCTCGGTTACGACAGTGTGACCCTTGAGCACGACGGTATGACCTGCGAGCACGTCGTTATGAACCTTGTGCACGATGGCACGACACCACGAGTACGGCGGTACGATCCTAAACCACGGCAGTCCGACCTTTGAACACGAGGGTACAAACCCTCGAGTATGGCCCTTGGGTATATCGGCCTGACCTTTGACCTTACCCATTTTACGTAAGCAAGACTCCGCCCACTAGCCAGCTGGAACGTTGTGTAAGAGTCGTCGTCACTAACGTCCCATTCCCAACTAAGATGATAACGAGGATATTAGGAGAGAGAGAGAGAGAGAGCAATAATCCAGGATTTCAAAACTTCCTATCTAGAATCTCATCTTTTGTGGTTGAGTCTACTATCACGCTTCAAAATACATAATAAAGAAAATGAATCCAATGATTTTCGTGAGAACAAAATCATAATTCTGTAATCATTCACATACTTAAAGCAAAGGCCAAGTTGCCTTTACCGTTATCAGTGTCCTGTCGTTTCATATATATCTTTGGTTTGTTTGTAAGTGCGCGCTCATAAGAAAAAGTAGGTGTGGTTGCCTTCTGATATGGGGTGAAAACGAAGTTTTCGATATACGTAAGAACTCGTTGGTTACACTTAAACGACCCCATTGCATAAGGCTCCGCGTTGACCTCCTTACTTAAGGTTTTGGTCAGGAGCCAACAACTGTCGGCGACGGTCAGCGTCATCGTACCTCAGGCAGCCTCACCCACACATCTGGTGCAGTGGGATGTTTCGCAAATATTATCACAATGTGCATTATTGATTTTCGAAAGGTTCTACGCGTGGGTGAGCTTATTGATAAGATATTTTTTTGATCTGACGGAAGATTAAAGTAGTTTGATGTAGCCGGTAATTGGCATCAAGATTTTATCATAGGCAGTTCTGAAAAGCTATCTAGATGCCACGGTGATTAAGGCGTCCTCATTTCGCTATGTCTCATCACAAACAACGAACCAAAACTGAATGAGAAATCGGATAACGCAAATCTTCCGTTATTTAAAGTCATTAACAAACACATCTGTATCCGTTGATTATATCTGAAATAGTATGTTCTATAGTTCTTCAGACCACAGTTGTTTCATATTGTCAGGTTTTAAGTATGTGAATTGCCCTTGTCGTGCGTAACTATAGTCAAAATACATTTTCACTACACTGGCTGGTTTAGGTGTATCAGGCGAATGAATGAAAATCTTCGAGAATGCTGTGAATGCGAATGATTAAAGCGTACACCTCACCGGGTGCCTTTTTCATCACCAGCCATTCATTTCTACTGATGGGTATGATGGAAGGATGGAAGCTGTAGTTTCTGATCGTAGCCTGTTTTGTAAGCAACAGCAACCACACTTGTATATCAGGAGAAAAAACGACGTTGTCACGAAGATGGGTAATCAGTAGCATTAGGTTGCCGAACACGCCACGTTTATACTTTCGTAAGTTAATTTCTTAATATCATCACATTCTCATCTTAGTTCTTTGTGTCTGTAAATTGCACGAGGAACCTTCCTTGCGGTATGAAATAAGTATAAGCTGTACAGTTCTACTTCATGGCAGCAGAAGACTTATGCAGTATGGATTTCTTCAGATATTCAGCGAGTGTTCAGTGATTTACAGGTGTCAAGTGTATTTCCACCCGTAGATAGAATAACAAGATTTACTAAGCAGTGTAAATTCAAACTGCTGCCAGCCTAGCCCTGCGTTACTGCTTTCATACACTAAATAATTCGGTTATTCTCATGTTATCTGGTTCGATAACATAGCAACAGTATGTTTAAGGGGCAGGAAATCCTGAGGTGTGGGAGCCACCGTGATTTTGGCTCGAGAAATTAGAGCTCTTTATCGTACAACTGAAGGTTTAATGGTAGCTATTGTGCTCCTTGAAGTGGTAACGGTGATTGTAGTTGTCTTGGCAGATTTAATGGTAACGATAATGGTGGGCTCATTACTGTAATACTGTAAAGCTTATTATGGTGAGCACATCTGGTAGCTCCCCTGCCTTGCTTACCTCCACTTACCAGCTTATTATTCGAAGAGCAAATTTCCATCGTACAAAATTATCATTCTCATGATGAAATGGTAAATAATACATCTGGTTGAGATTAGTAATGATCAGTGTATTAGCTGCAGCTGAATGGTAAATGTGATAGCACTGAAATCATTGACACTGCTCTCATGGTTAGACATATACCTTGCTATGTAGTTCTTCAGATGTATGTTATATATAATTCTTTCCTTATGAATCAGCTTTTGACGTACAAATATGAAGGAAAGATACTTGAGTAATAAAGAGTAAAGAGCAAAGTATGAATATGGATTTACGTTTCCTACATACATGAACAAAGTGTGTAGTCTCTAATGTTCCATTTTCTGTTGTCAGGCGAAACTTTTTCATGTTTGAGTAATGGCCTGTGTATCATGTTCATGACTGAGTATATTTGAAACGCTTTACCCGTCGCGTGTGTTGTAAAACGCCTCGCATTTTTATGCGTCTCGTTTTCTGATGATGTCTTTTGGCTCGAAGTGATATCGTTATTGAGCTATCATGTCGTCAAAATGTGTCAACGAAGTAGATGGGATGGTGTTGGGCGCGTGATGTTGGTGACGTCACTAAGCTCCGCCCCTCGGCCACTATAAGAGAAGGTCCACGTGTGTGGAAACTCAGTGCGCCGCCGGCGGTACGAAAGTGGTGTTGTATGAGCTTGATGCTCTTCGAAAGATCATTTTGTGCTACCGAAACCATTTGATCTATTGATTAAAGCTGACTGGTGAATCTTATGGCTTTAAGAAATATTAGGGTTTGGTAGACAGTGGCATGAAAGAATTTGATTGTAGTCCCAAAAAGACCATCAACAGAATTTATGAGTTCTCGTCTCTCACAGCTTTAGGAAAGGATCAAGTGCATGTAATCAAACGTCATGTACATAAATAAACTGACAGCTCTGCAGATTCCACCACTTATTAATACAAACTACAAACTGTGCATAAAGAAGTGAAACGTTTCCACGTTTTTCATGTACAAATTGTTTTGACTTTCCCTAAAAAAAATAGATGATTACGAAATCAGTAGACTTGTGTCATACATATATTTGATATTTGCAAATACTGTAAGTTTGTTGAAGGTCATAAGAAACTGATATGACAAGTTATCTTACCGCATGACTTCAGATCATACGTGACAATACAACTTCAGTAAACTGATGGTATGATGGATAAGTAATTACAAAAATCAAGTGTATCTTTGTATAGACCTTATGACGATGTAACGAATGCTAATTGCATCTTGTTACTCTGTCGTTCATAATACAGAAACTAATGAATTCAAAAGTGTTGTGTTCTAGCATACGACATTATGTTGAAGAAGTTGGACAGTGAGTAAGTTCCCTTCAGCAGCTGTGGAACTTAGTGGTATCATTCGCTCTAATTAACCTGGTGTTGGTATACTAGTATAATCGATGCAGGTCGTATTAGGTTGTAAAATCTCTCTTCCACTGTAGTATGTTCCACTACCCCTGCAACAGGTTTACCAGTACGTGATGTGTAGACCTAGAGAAATCAGGGAAGCGTTTTTCATCTCCCTAGAAAAATCCCCCGCCCCCCGAACATGCAAACCTGTGCAACAGGTTTGCCAGTGTGAATAATGTAGGCCTAGTGAGAACATAAACATTGCTCTGTTGCAAATAGGATCTCTCCGTGCAGCAGATCTAATTAGTATAAGCGAAATAGAGCTTGAGACATTTATTTTCTTTAAATTATAACGTAATCCTTGAAATAGATTATCGTGTAGTGCAGTTTTATACCTAGAGTGACGGTTGAAAACCTGGTATATCCCTCAGCAGAATCCAGCCTCCCTTTCCCTGCATCGGACAGCGACGGTGGGTAAGGAAACGTGGGTTGGCGAGTCCAGAGATTTACGAGGCTGCCCGCCGGCGGCCCCCGCTACATCACCTAACGTCCTAGTCTGGTCTGGTGGCTCTGTGTCTGCTCGGGTCCTCCCTGATCTTGCTACGCGTCCACCGCCACAAATACCTATTTTACTAATATAAGTTATACTTCGAGATCATACCTTATACTGTTATTATGATGTTGACAGACCAGAGTATGTTTCTGTTATTTATTGGTAATTTGAGATTTAAACGTTACTGTGTTATTTAATGTTAATCGTTAGACCAAAGCATCTTCATAATAAAAGACCGACGTATGTTTTTGTTACGTTATGAATAACTAGATATCGAAGCATCGTGTATTGTTGACAAGAGAGCAGCGCTTTTTTTTATTATTATTGGTAATGATAACGAAAACAAAGCCCGTGTTGTCCTTGTTAATGGTATTTTCAGTCTCACGCATATTATTATTATTATTATTATTATTATTATTATTATTATTATTATCATTGTTAATTATTATTATGTAACCGCCGTACCCATTTTATAGAGCTCTTGCGTCTTCAAGGCTGCTCTACAATCCGTAGCGGGGAAATGAGGCTCGTTTGAAGTGAAAAGTCCTTTGACGGGATTATATTTTTTGGAGTCTAGTATGATTTCATCTTGGTGTGGAAGCTAAAATTGATACTCAGTACCTTAGATGATATCGTAGCTGTTAAATAGAAGTTTCTTAGACACCAATAGAGTCGAAAGCACTGAAGTCAGCACCCGAGGCGACCTAGAGTGTTGTCACCTGAAGCCTCTGAACTTGATCCCCGCGTCAAAGACTCGAGTCACCTAGCTAAATTTACCACCCGGTCTGAAATTACGGTCTTTGGATACCTCGTTGCCTGAGTTTCTGTTCGCTGACGCATCATTACTAGACGCCTAAAGTGGCAGCAGCAGCACGCTTGAGGTGATCCCCCGGGGTAGGAACGTGAGGTCAAGCAGCGAGAGGTTTCCCCGAGGAAACTTTTGGAATTCTTAGTTAATCTGCAGAGTTACGCTTGAGACTGGGAGTCTTGAGGGGTTATGGAGGGTTATGGGTCTTTTGAATGTGTCGGTCACCCTCAGGTAGCTCAATTTGATGCTGATTTTCCCCTAAACGATGTGGAAACAGTTAGGTGATATTGTGATTTAATGAAAGTCTGGCAAGAAAGTTTTTTTTTGTCATCTGGCTAAAACTGAAGGCGAAGAGTGGCTTGATCGAGAAACAAGAAGTGTGTGTGGGAAGTGCTCTTCAAAGTCTCGTCAGTGGCGCCAACTCACCGAAATAAACGAAGTCCTTAAGGCATGAAAACTAACCCTATTTCGAGGTGAACTTTTAGTGGTATTGAGATTAATTAAAGGTGAACACAATTTTCACATGGAACATAGATAAAAACCTAAATCTTTCAATGATACTGAGATTCCTGTACAGAGACCATTATCATACAGACAAAGTATATTTTGAATGGTCCAAGAACCTAAAGTGAACACCATTTTCATCCCGATCATATACAAAAACGTAGTCCTGAAGATGTGAAACTTCGTCGCTCAAGTGGAATTTTTCGTAGCATTGCTTGTGAAGGGCAGCACGACCCACCATGGCCATCCTCAACTCGTGCTGTTGTTGGCGGTCTGTCCGGAGAGGAAGCTACGCATGTGCCATGTATTCCTTAGTAAGTACTTTATGCACCCGGTGGACTGAAGAAAGCGTCCATTTTATTCATATATCAGTAAGCCCTGGTGTGTCAAGACAGTGTGTGTTTTAGTTGACGTAGATCGTGATTTGGTCGCTGATTGTAAAATGTATCTTAGAGTGTGTTTATAGCGTGTACTCTGGTAAAAGTGCTATAGAGTGATCGTGGTGATTCAGTAAACATTTTTTATGTAATCTTATAATGTTGATGGAATTCATGAACCTATGTTTCTGTTCACACATCTTGCAAGCACAGGGAACTAATTGTCTCACCGTCTATAAAGAAATACATGTGTTGTGTAAATGAATTGATAGATAATGAGTAAGTATGTACACGTATACTTTAATGTGTACATGAGCGTTAAGCTTTAATAAGCTGTATATTACATTTGCCTTTAAACATCCCTTAGCTTCATCGTAATAGTTTTCAAGTAAAGGTAATAAACTATTGGTATGTCATCAATCATTTCCCTGCATATATATATATATATATATATATATATATATATATATATATATATATCTTCTTTTTTTTT
>JAYMFT010019774.1:0-16480 GCA_038088735.1 Panulirus argus
ATATATATATATATATATATATATATATATATATATATATATATATATATATATATATATATATATATATCGTTGCCAGTGCTGGATATATTTGCCTTTGATTAACACCTAATTTGTGTAGTATATATGTACTTTGTATAGTCCCTAGTGTAAGAAGTTTCCATTGCTGTAGCTAAGTATGTGTGAGGGTTTGCAACATAGTCTGGCAAGGTTCAGGTACTCGCTCATCTGACTAGTGTAAGAATATCATGATGAACATGAGAGTAAACGATACGATAATTACCGGATACATACATCGCTGACATCTACCGAGCGAACGCATTAACTTTCATCCTGCTCCTTGAAGAGCAGCATCATCAGTGAAGGATAGCCGCGTCGGTGAGCCTGTGATTAATCCTTACAACACTGGGGTACTGATTGCGCCTATTCTCTCGCCCACTGGAAAGCGACTAGGCGAAACCGCGACACCACACTCGCACTGTCCAAGACCCATCTCTCTCACGGCTGGTCAGCTGCAGCTACGTTTTCTTTAGTCATTTTTCTCAAAACTTTAAAGAAAGTGTTTGTTGTTCGTTTTACTCTGTACGTTGGTATCATACGTAAATTCTAATCAAATAAAGCATTTTATCAGATTTCTCTCGTGAACCGTGATCATCGTTCAAAAATATATTGTAAACTGCGACAAAGCTTTATCATGATTTTAAGTTCCATCGCCCATGTGGTTGATTGATTAAATCGCTGGAGTTGAAGCCGAGGTCGATAAAAAACTCGCTCGTTGTACTAAACCCAAAATCAGCTTTAGAGGTTATGAAACGGGGAGTCAAACATCAGATAAATATAAACATGCGAGTGTGTAAGAGTAGAAGAATGTTACAGTTCTCATCTTTATAGTGTTAACAGTTATCTCGATGGTCTAATGCACCAGTAAATCTGAGGGGATTATCAACCGTAGCTCAATTAAGAAGTCCCGTCAGAACGTGTTAACCCTCAGCCATTTTACGCAGAGCCATCTGGTGGGCGAGAAAAGGTGATTTTTGAGTTTCCAATCCGTCACACCAATTGTAGCGCTTTGTATGTTTTGATGTGGTATGGGAACTGGCTTACAGACATAACTGTTTATGGCTATTAGATGCATAAACATACGTGTATATAAATACATACTTACCTACATACATACATCTTCCTTGTATGGAAGGCGTGACCCCCATACAGCCACCACTCCTGCGAGGGCTGTCATCGCTGAATGTCTTCCTGGTGCGTATGTCTGCTCATCGCGTTAGCAACACCATGTGCGTATCTTGCTAAGTGTTATATAACCTAAAGAGAATATTATGATGTTCCTGTCATAAACCAAGACCTTGCAACACAATCCTTTCTTGGGGTAAAGGTAAATACCTTCCAACATTATTAATGCGGAGATGGTTGTTTCGGAGGTGGTTGGGTGAGTTTCATACCTATCATACACGACAGGAATCTTAAATAGGCAAATGTTTCTCATAATTTTTTTCGTAAAAGAATGATAAGGCCAGAGTAAGATTTTACGCAGTTCTATGTAAATTGACTTTTTGCTTTGGAGGTAAGCCATATTATCATAAAAGCTTAAATGAATACTTTAAAAACACTCGTACATTTATTACAGAGGATCTCGTAAAAAACCCACTTAGCTATTCCACGTATTTGTTTATATTCGTCCGACGTGAGGTGCTTAAAGAATTTCCAGTTAATACAGATTTATTGGACATCGATTTTTTACTAATTAATGTAGTAATCTACCTGTGGCGAATCTTTGATAGCGAAAGTATGCAAAAAAAAAAAACGTCAGTCAGTTATCTGGACCTTTCTTAGTCTTACTCAACCGGAGCGAAGACATTGGCGCCTAGAAAAAGCAATATTTGCTGGAGAAAGTAGTGTTTGTTGAAGAAAGTGTTTAAGGTCAATCCCAGCGGAGAAGGTTGCGTGAGTTGAAAGGACATAAGGCCTTTGGTGGTGCGCTGTGATAGTATGACCTCTGCTTCTTTTGGTAGAGAGTGAAAAAGAACGAAGTTATGAAACAGTCAAGATATAATGTTGAAGTTGTAGATGAATTTTATGATTATAACCTCATATCTCTTACGGTGCAGGAGGGGTTAACCAGATAATAGAAATACACATGTACATAACACAATAGCTTAAAATGAACACCACCTAAAACCAAATGAGAGAACTTCAAACAACGCATTCAGTTTGTACATTTCACATTACATTGTTAAACCGTTGCATTGTTTGGGTTGCATTGTTCAGGTGAGTCTTATACCCTCAGAACTCTGGGAAGATGTCAGTTGCTTTTGGAATCAACTGGTTATGTAAATCACCATTACAATCATACAACTTTTTATACTTCTGTATGTTTTCTGCGTTTAGCAGTTGTCAGTTTCTGCAACATTTTGCACGAATCTGGGCATCAACTTGCAGATATATGATCGTATAACTGAGAGTCCCTCTGTGCACGTGTGTCATACTATCCAGCTATATGCTGTAATATGCAGGTATAAGCCTTTCTGCGCAGGTGTATGAGCCCTGTTGTGAGCACCACTGTGCGGGTTTTTGAGCCCCACTGTGGTGTGTAGGCGTGAGCGCCAGTGTGCAGGTGTTTCAGCTCCACCTCATCGAGTAGAGCCACAATAAGAAACCGCTGAGCAAAATCGACCATCACGGGCAACTTTCCACGCCCCTCACATTGAGTCTAGTTTCTCCCGCTTTCTACCGTCACCCGTCCAGCCCCATCATGACTTCCCTTCCGTCTAGCCCTACCATGACCACCCTCCCGTGCAGTCCCGCTATGACCTCCATCCCGTCCAGCCACACCATTGACCGGCCAGTACGTCAAGACCTTGGTTCTTTCCGACAGGGTCATCAAGCGTTATTTTCGTTAGCGCGTTCCGGTACGGTCTTTAGCCTGGGTTTTGTTGTGCTTTTCTTAATAGCGGAGTTTCGTCAGATAACGTGTTTAAGGTACATTTTCCTGTATTGTTTGCCTGTTTTAGCTCAAACTTGGATTTGATACCTGGATGTTATCCACTTATCAGTTTTCACAAGGTCAGTCCATATAATTTCATTTGGCTATGTATCCAAAGCACATTATATTTACTGCGACACACGCCAGCTCTCTTAGGTGGTACTTCGAAAGAAAATGTCGCGCATTTAGGCCTATGATATGCTATCCTTTTGTCCATTAATGTAAGTCTACATCGGGAAAATAGCCGTCGACACGCAAAAGAATGCGCGGACAGAGGTATGGGCACATAACGTATGTAGTGATAAAGATCATAACAGCACTGAAGGTATAGGTGAAGCAGGAAACACATATGGTAGAAGAGAAACAAATATTGTAGGAGACGCACGTAACACTGGCTGTACAGTTAATGTAGGTGATATTTAACATAGCAAAGAGAAGTTTCAGCAGGAATATATATATATATATATATATATATATATATATATATATATATATATATATATATAAAACACCACGATAGTTAAAAAGAAAAGCGACCCATGAAGCTCTAGACAATACAACAGACCGAAGTAACATTGATAACACTGGAGACCCGGGCGGCTTGGGAGGCACAGGTATGTGTAAGATAGTTGAAAAAAAAAAAAACAAGATAAAGAAAAAGTAAATTTCATCGTGTGGCAACAGAAGGTGCAGCAGACTGGCCATCCTGACGTACAAAAACTCTAGTAATAATGAAGATTAATGGCAGAAGAACGTGTGCCAATCTATACGTGTGAGGGAGGCAAGAGGGAACCCAGTCAGTGCCTCGCTCCACTGACATTCCTTCGCTTCCTCAGACTGGCTTCTACACTGTGTTTGGCTACTCGCTGCTCATTACGATAGATATTGTCTGTTTTCTCTAATCTGTGTCCCGATTGTCTGTATGCAAAGACTTGACAATTTGCGGTTGTCTGGGAGTTCGATCGTCTGGATTTAGGAGAGATTTTATACGTGGCTACTCTTGATTTAGAGTCTGATATACTAAAACAACGCAAGTATGTCACACGTCTGTATCATAATCACTGACGCACATTCGCCGTAATCTGTGTCGAGTGGATCATCAAAATCTGAAGACCTTTTCTGGCACAGCAAATTGGGAACCAGTTACGTATGTCCCTCCATGAAAATCTAATAAAGGGAACTGAATATCATGAGGTATCTTATTCCTGTTGAAAAAAAAAAAAGATAACGAACGTTTTCTAACATGCAAAACACAAGAGGACGAAGCGTTTTAGAAAACTGATGTTGTGGGTCCATCTGTTGGCCAGAGATATAATCTAATGCCATTGTGTAAAAGTGTGCCAACATCCTGCCTGGCAACTCGATGTGTGTAATTACCGGAGGGGATGCAAGTACACGCCTCGAAGCTTGTCGTCCTGATTGAAAACGTTGTCTCAACAACTTATTCCGTTCACACTTAGTCTTCCAGGTGGGACTCGGGTGTAATAGTTATAAGAGGGATCCATATTCTGCGAGACTGAAGTTCAGGTGACATGACGGGGAAAGTTTGATCTAGATGTTGTAAAGATGTGGTCCAGACGATGCTGGAATGTTGTCCGAATCATGCCGGATGTTCAGGTGATGTGGTTTATGTATGGTCCATATGGTGTGAAATTATGGGCAAATGATGTTAGAAAGTTGTCCAGGCGATGTGAGTGTATCGTTCAGGTTAGGTTAGGTTTGTTGTCGTCCTCATTCTATGAATTATGGTTCAGATGATGTGAGGATGTACGCTTTAAGGAATGTTGGGGATGTTGTCTAGCCGAGATGAATTGCGTTTGACCCACTGATGTGGTAATTGTGATCCACTTGATACTCGAGTCCTGACCCTGGGAATCTGGGAGTGCAATAAGAACGATTTTCGAGCGTGGTCTAGGTTAGGGAATCGGTTGTAGGAGAGATGGTAGGAAAAGAGTGTTGCCTGTGGTGTCGCTGTAGCTTGCATGAGGAATCGCCAAAGGTATTCAAGGCATCGCCAGCATCTCCCCGAGCAATCGCTAGAATAGTGTTGAGGTATTGTTGATAGGCGCCGCGAGCTATTGCTAAAAAGGGCTCCAAAGTGTCGCTGAAATGGATCCAATGCTACTAAGACGGTAATAAGGGCCCGAGGCATAGCAGAACAGCTCACTCATCTAATGAAGGCATGGTGATGTAGGCAACCCTTCCTCGAGCTTCCCGGGTCAGCGCCCGATCCCTCAACACCCTCCACTTCCATGACGGAAGAGCCTTCACGTGCTCCTCCACTGGTTTAAATGTGTTTGTCCGTGCATGAATTTCGCTGCGTGGCGCTGTTTCCAGGCTTCCTCTGCCTGCGAGTGTACACCCTCGGATTTCGATGTTTAGCTGTATTTCTTTTTATTTATAGTTCATGTGAAGGTTTTCTACTTTTAGGAGTGCCATTATCGCAGCTTACCCAGTGGGTCAAGCAAGCCACTTACGTCTGTTCACTCTTTTCGTCTCTTCAGTAATGGTAAGAACTTAAAACTATTGACTCTCATTTCTGATACACCCGGAACAGTTGGCAGCCCCGGCGAGGCCTGAGAGTTCAAGTCTTCCCTCGGCTAAAGTACTTACAGTGACAAAGACTTGTACTTAATCTCACTCTGGAGAATGTCAGGATTGTTCGAAGCAAGTCTTGGATGATGGCTCTTGGTCGAGACGTTCACCAGCGTCTGTGAAGTTGCTTCTCAACAGGTCTGCCAACCACTCCAGGTCTTATGTTTACAATGACAAGGGCTCTGTTGCCAGATGTTGTTATAGGCACAGGGGAACATCCTGTTGTCGGTGAGTTGTGGTAAAGGAAATGTAGATGATATTATTTCTTGTATACAAGTGTACGCTATAACTGAAAACTATTCTTGGTGCGTAAATGGTGCAAATTTTTCATACACAAGCGAAATATAAATCGATAATCATGCAAATTAGAGTTTTCTTAGCTTAATGCGGAGATATAGACCGTCTCCATCAGTCACATGACGTGTAACGAGTCCAGTTTTGACTGTGTTACTGTATCTTCCCAGTTTGGAAGACAAAATCCTCTGAACTACGTACCCTCTTGACTTAAGTTGTCTGTAGATGCCAGGTAGGAATCGCGAGACAATCACCAATGATTCTGCCACTCCTGATTCGCTCATCGAGGACTTTGTTCACATTCATTTAGTTTAGATTTGATTAAAAACGTGTATTTGCGTATTAACGACATCGTTTGAACCATGAAAACTAAACAACTTTGCTGATATTTATGGCCAACTGTACTTCTAAAGTGAAGAATTGAAAGGCAAACGTTCGAGTTTCAGAATAACTGAGATACTTCTAACTAACTCGGTTCCTTCCCATAACGTTATGGTCGGGATGCATACTCAGCCCTAATATGATGATGAATGTTATAATGACCACACACACACACACACACACACACACACACATGGAATAAATGGAAAGATGAAAGAGCAAATACGAACATCATACAGAAGTATAAAAAGTTGTATGACAGTTGAAAGTTCAAGAGATAGGGACCCAAGAGCGTAAATATCCATCCCCTCAAAGCACAAAGAAGCAAATACAATTTAGTAATCACTCACAAACACACACGCAAACATACACATATTGGAACACAATAGTGTTACTTATTCATTGTAAGATGCAATACAGAGGAAAAGAGAATTTTTGTTTAAAGCCTTAAATATAGCGCAATACAAAGGAAAATTTCGAAATGAACGTATAGCTCTCTAGAGACAACGTACGAAATCACCCAGTATTTTTTCTTGTTTGTCACCTCACTCGGGTCTCGCAAATTCGGAAGGAATAAAGAAAAAACATCAGTGTAGACGTAGATAAAAGACGTTAAATTTAAGATTACAACTATTGGAAACAGACAGAGAAAATATATCATGCTTTAAATATTTTGGGTTAGAAATGATTTGGTGAGAATATAAGGAGTCACGACAGTGTCACAGAAAAGATGAAAATTAAACCGGTGAAGAATCTTCTTACTGCTGGAAACAGATCGTTGATCCCAAGGTTTCTGACGTAATACATTCAGCTCTGACAATATTTGAAGACCAGTTAGTAGTGTTCTGTGAAGGAGAAAGAAAACATTAGAGATATTCTTTGAGACAATTATGAGAACAGACTGCCGCTATTCATCCATAAGAAAAGATCATTACAGATTTCAGGACGATAACAGAGATGATTACATTCTCTTCTCTAGCTCGTTAATACCAAGTCTAAACTGACGGCGTGGCTTCCTAGACTTCTTTAGACATGCTAATGAACAATAAGCCATCAGCTTTGGCCCAGAGGAGAAATGTGCAACCAGGAAGCAAGTCGCAGCTAATGCCAGTCGCTGACTGACTCGTGTATCATCTGAAACAAAACATAACAGAACCTGAGGTGGTGTAATTACTGTGGACGGATCACGCTTCTGATGGCCCGCCTTCAACAGCAGGCGAAAGCGTTGGCGCCAATACCTGAAAAGTGTGTTTCCTAAGCTGGACGAGTGTCCACTAAAGTTTCCACCGACCGTGGAGTACTTTTATGTTCACACACCATAGTATTATTCAGAGGCCAGGAAAGGAGGATGGGGACTTTCTCAAGTACTTGATACACATAGGACTATATACTTAGCTTAACCTGTTGACTACGACAGTACGACCCTTGAGCAGATTGACACGTCCCGTATATGTACGATGGCATAACCTTTCAGTTCACCCTTAGTTTTAAGTCAAAGGCAAAGTCATAATATCCAGAAGGTCGCACCGTCGAGATCAAAGGAATGATGAACGTATAGTTTACGAATCCATACTGAAAATGAGCCGAATGTAAACCGTATTTTAGAATTCTATAATGCCATCTTGAAACAATGGCGAACCAGCATAAAGATGATAAAACGTGAAGTGGTTCTGACCTGCTTTTGAAAACGTGAGGTCATGGGAACTTTCGTATCACGTATCATGATAGTATCAGCCACTGTCATGTTTAACTCTTGTTCTTAATTACCAGAGGTCCTTACGTCACGATAAGCGCCAGTTACCGAGCACCAGGAACCATTTGTTTAGATTTTGTCCTGAAGGCCGGCGTTTTCTCGTTTTTTATAAATATGGTTTAGATACATTCACATTTATATCTCTTGTTAGTCACAAATAGGATGGCCTCCACATTATACACGGTAATAAATGAGACAATGATCATTTATAAACACTGATGTAGAATTATTCATACATAAAGTTTAGCATTAGACGATAACTCATTGATATCTCGTTGGATTTTTTATTGTATTAACATGACATTTTGTTGGAGTGAGTAGGAAGGCTACATTTAGATCAAATTTCTGAAATACGTCTTTCTTGGTATCTTCGTACGTCATAAAATATCTTATGTTGATTCCCTTGCTCTGAAAGCAGTCTGACATATACCAACAAAAACATGATAAATTATATCTTTCTGTTA
This sequence comes from Panulirus argus, assembly GCA_038088735.1. Classification (NCBI taxonomy): domain Eukaryota; kingdom Metazoa; phylum Arthropoda; class Malacostraca; order Decapoda; family Palinuridae; genus Panulirus; species Panulirus argus. The sequence goes on from JAYMFT010019774.1 coordinate 8,483, forward strand.
CTAATTAATGTTTACGAGTTGGGATACCAATGAAGCAGATAAGATTGTGGAGGAAGCAGGTTCAGTAACCCAGCATATATCTGCCTGGGGAGGTGCCACAGTTGGGTCTCCTCTTCCAAATATAGCGAGACTCATCACCCCCACATCCACTAACTGATGGGTTCTCACGCGCACACACACACACACGCACACAAGGTGCTCTGGAGGCCTGTTTCTTAGATAACATTATTGGCTGTGTCTTTGAGAGCAAAATCTTGCGGATACCTCTGTTATAAGACCGGAAAATGAAATTACAGGAAAATCTGAACTTATTTGGAACCTGATCCTCATAAGTTCAGATGGTGTAGCTGGAGTGGTTTCTCAAAATATACCTTAAGAACGTCATTCAATTTAGGCAAAGGATCAAAGAAACTGTGTTACACTACTACCTTCACTCGATAAATTTCTTTACGTTTACGAAATATCTGGATGTGTCACAGAAGTTGATAACTAGATCGCTTGACTGTTTCTTTCTTGATGCGTTCCATGACATTTCTGATACACGGAGTGTTTTACGTCAGTACAATGCCAGTTATGGAAGTCTGACTCTGCTTATCCTCTCTGCCATCTCTCTCCATCCTCTAAACATTTTCCTTATGCTTGCTTCTCAGTTTACTCACTACAGCACATCTGGATGCTCTGAGACACACACACATCAGGTAAGGTATACAGGCTAGCAGGCTGGAAGTTACAGGAAGCATCCTCTAAACAAGAAAGATATAATGCTAAATCAGCCCTGATAAAGTTCCGTGATTTTAATATAACGGTATGAAATAACATTCTTAAGATTATTAACTAATAATTGATGATACATACACTGTTGAGAATTGGATATGCACTCTCTCTGCTTGTTAGTAAGTAGAGCATAACAAATATGGAAGTACAGTTAAAAAAAAAATAGTAACTAACCTTTCTCTCAGTTACGTTACGTTCCTCACGTACTAGCGATTGTTTCGACGTGGTCTCCCGACTGCCTAAACTTGTGGTTAGACTTTTGTCCTGTCGCCCCCTTTATATTTAGGAATGCGTAGAGTTTTGATTTCTTGTATTTTTGGTTCATCGCATCGCGGGTGACGGCAGTTACTTGTATACTTTTAAAAAGAAAAAAATTGAAAATGCACGGGTATGGTGAACTTTTTATTTTTTTAAGATCTTCCTCGTTATCGAAATGACTGCTACCTGTGACTGTGGACAGAATCCTTGAAAAATATAATGTATTTTGTCATAAACAAAGTCCTAGTTTCTTTAGTGCCATAACTACTGAGCTTCCAGGTAGATAAGTGAGTTTAATTAGGTTTCTAGCAATGCGCGTATTAAAGAAATCCTAGATAATTGATATCCATTGTAAAGTCAATGACCAAAGTTCCGGTACGCGCCTGACCAAAGCTGTACCGAGCCTTCTGTCTCGATCTCACGAGACGGGTCGATGGGTCGATACAGCTTCAGTCAGGGGTTGCACATGACTTTTAAAGCACCTGTCCACTGATTCAGACAACTCGAAAACACGGACAACAACTACCTAATTCAAGTATTACGACAGAACTGATTCCATAACCTAACAACATTTGTAGGAACGCGCACAGCAACCTGTAGAAAGCCCAGTGACAAGACGTCTCCGCAGTTGTACTGTGTTTTCTCTGTATCATTCACCGACCATCCCTCAGTAATAAGCCTTCACTTGATACCTTTCATGAGCCTTGTATGCAGCACGATTTTCTTTTATCTTTTTTTTTTGAGAAAACAGACTGAGTTATACTCTTCCTCCCTCTCTCGTTTGCTCTTACTGCAGCATCTGCTAAAATGAACATCTTGATGGCGTGATTGCCGACAGTGAGACTTGCTATTGTTAACAACTTCACCTCCTCCCTCTCTCGCTAAATTTGATATCGATGCCATCCATCCCACTAAGTTTCTCCGTTGGCACTATTCTTTAAACACATCTCCCACATCTATCCAGAAATCATTTTTGACCGCATATATTACACCCATTCTGAATTGTGCGCCTTGACTCTTAACAGTAAACATGGCTTGTCATCGCTTGAAGAACGGTTGTCTTTTATTATTCTTTCTCATCTGGCCCACCTTTGATGGGCGCGACGGTGGCTAAACACACGCACACACCCATAGCAACAGTCAGGTGATGGTAAAGACAACTAGACTCTCCCCTCGATCGTGGCCTTCTCAGTGACATGACCATTACACACACTCATACGTGGGCCCCTTACTACCGGAATATCGAATCCCATAGTTGGCCTAGTTCTTGCCTTTAATAGGCCTAGTTCTTGACTTTAATAAGTTCCCGAGATAGAAATCAAACTCGCATAGCTAAATCTCTTGGGCAATGGTATACGATGAATCAGATCTAATATTTTTAATAATACGATTACTGTGGTACTTCTCTCACCGAATGTAAATGCATGTAGACTGTGTGTCATCCTTCTTATTTGGATAGATACGTAAAAAAGTAGGAAAAATAAACGTTCCAAGTGGACATATCCTGACAAGCCAGAGAATTATGAAAAGGCGAGGAGACATGTGGGGCAGGTCGACCAGGTGTGTTCAAGGCCAGACGCAGCAGCCCTTCTCTTCCTCACCCCTGCTGCACCATACTGCCATAACTGCTACGCCACATCGTCCCTGCTGCTCCACACCACCGTAACTGCTGTACCACACCTTCCCTGGTACGCCACACCATCCCTGATGCACCACACCACTCTTGCTGCTCCTCATCGCCCCTCCAGCACCACACCATCCGTACAGATTGATTTATATCTGAAAGTAAAATCCCTTCCAAAGTCTAACTTCTTCATTGTCTCACCTCTCTCACTACCTGCACCAACACATCCTCCTCCACTCCTCCCACACCCTCGCCAACCATACTCCCCTAAGTCAACCAACAGTCACCAACAATTCCCTTCCTCACTCCTTCCATACCTTCAACAACACCCCACTCCCCCACCGCCTTCACCAACACTTCCTCTCCCACACCTTCGCCAACGCATCATAAAGTGTCAGCGTTTTTTTCTTTCTTTTTCCTCCCAGTAAACACCCAGAGACCGGCATCCCGAGTTTGGTCCCACGACGACGCATCCCGTTCTCTCTCTCTCTCTCTCTCTCTCTCTCTCTCTCTCTCTCTCTCTCTCTCTCCTCAGGTCGCTGACTTTCCCCGCTGGATTTTTGTGCTCCCCTCGTAATGCTCTCCCGTAAGTATCTGCGTCGCTAGCCATAGCCAGACATACACGCAATCTCGTAATTATCCTCATTTTCGGTGTCGAGATTGGACGAGCTTTTCGTAAAACCTCCTGTTGTCATCAGTTCAGATGAACGGTTTTGTCCGGCTGCCCAACACGGGCCTTGGTAATGAGATGCAATAGTCGGCCGTCAGCCGATGGTAAACATATGCACAAGAAAACTATTATGGAGCAGCGAACACCCGTGGTAGTGCTGCCAGACGTCAAGCCGCTCCGTTTGATGCTCTGCATTCGTAAGGAGCGTCACGGTGACGTTTCGGTGTGACGAATGAGTGTGACAGCAGTATGAGACGGAAATTAATGGTGTCCTCTTGTTACTACTCGCTGTGAGCACGTAAGGTAGTTGTGGCAGATGTGTATGTTGAGTGTCACCACGGAAGGCTGGGTGATGGAGGTGTGTGTGTGCGCGCATACACACTAAGATGTAATGACATAGTCTATACATACAAGGTTAAGAGACGGAGCAACACGAGTGTAAAATTCTCTCCCCGTTACACACACACACACATACATACATACACTAAAGTGATAAATATAGAGGCAGAGAGAATAATGATAGTGTTGGGAGTCATGAGAGTGTACTGTATTGGCTCAGTCTGTAACTATTGTAAAATCCTTCACATTTATCCAACCTTGGCCATAGCTTTGTGTATCTGTGTTGAAATATGTCCATGAGTATTCTTTTGTCTAGGGACGATATTAAGAAACTATTAGCAAAGTTATGGTTATTGTCATTTGTTAAGGTTTTAGTGATGTTTATATGTTTGTCATATGTGTCAGTGGGTGTGGTGTGGTGGTAGTCTACATGTATTGGTACTCGAGGTGCTTATGTTGGGAGCATATTGCTGGTAGTCTTGGTAATTCATGGTATTTGTGATACCTAGATACCATGGCAACGGTGAAATTGTGGTGTTTGTGTTGGTAGTGTGATTGTCCTGGTTGTGATGACGGTGAAGATGCCCATGATAGGAGTGGTGGTAGTGGTGTGGTGGTGGCAGCACTAATACTGAGGAATGGTAACACCATCACTGGTGGGTATGGTACTGGCAGCGCCAGTACCGATGAGTGTGGTGGGAGTGGTAATGGTAGGGAGGCGCAGCAGCTGAAGTGGTCTCACCAGGAGCCATACTACCACCCCCTGGCGAAGGTCGGGGATCTCTCACAGCTAGGCAACGGTACCTGTCGCTGCCCCTATCCTCCCCCCCCCTTCCTCCCGTAGTCTCCTCCCTTCCCATTCGTCGCCCTTACACACCCACCCACTTCACCTTCTCGCCCAGGGGTAGAAAAAAAAAAGAAAAAATATAGGCCGAGGAAATTACCTGCATACCAGACCTTTTGAAATGGTTAGAACACATAAGTCAGTGATTACACAGCTCTTAAGGATGTATAGATAATATGAATTAATGTATTTAGATATAAAAGCGCATTCATCCTCCCAACAGTGTTTAAAGGAAGTAGATACATTACTACAAATACGCTTCATGATATATCATGTACACTCATGATATCACCACAATTGAAATATGTACTTGATTTTTACTGTGTTTTGTCTTCGTTTCTCTCACAGGTTTTGAATTATTTTTTTCTTCATGAATGTGTCTAGCATCTAGCGGGGGAATTTCTCTTATGGGGTGTGGGTTTTGCCGTCGACATCCGTGCTGAACCTACATGTATCTATATCTATTTATCTATATCTGTCTATCTATTTGTCGGTTATCTATCTGTATTTATGCAGAGAGACAAAGACCTTCTCTCTCTCTCTGCCTTTTGACCAGCCAATTAGTCCTAAGCCCTACCCAGTCTATCCTGCAGAAGGCTCTGCTCTGACTAGACTCACCCCTAAACTAACATTTCCCTTCTTTTCAAGTTCTTATTTTCTTCAAAGCTTCTTGATACATCTGCCACAGGTTTATGGACAGAAAATCATTTGCCGTGACTGGTATGTTTCTGCGAGTCTTCACCCAACATATAATAAGGCTTCAAAGAGACTTAGAAAAGGTGATCCAGCATAGGCCGAGGCTTCATATGTACATGCATCATAGGTCAAGGCTGAAAGACTGGGGACTGCAAGGACCGCATGGATAGTGATAGTGTATGCGGTCTGAGGGCTGCCCTTAAAACTTAATGATGGTGTTACCGACTTCGGTTGGTGGATGTAGGTCGACGATGACAAGTAGTTGATAGGCTTCGAGTCCAAACGACCAACCACCCAGTTAGGGGACTTGTTACAAAGGTCTGTGTTATGATAAATGTCCATGAATATACCTTTGCCTCTGTATCTTTTCTGTTTGTCTGTTTTGACCAGTGGTGCTTCATTAGAGTTATTATACGAGAAAATAGAAACAAAACTTTTCTTGTTTATTTACGGGGAAACATCGTTGGTAATCACTCGTCCTGCATTGATCAGTCTCTTTAGGAGATCTTGACTCACATAGATGGTCACTGGTCCCTTACAGGCTGGTGTACGGTCAAAATTCTGAGAGAGCCATAAACGGTATTATCATGTTCCACAACTGGGTCAAGCCTGCGGTCGTGTGTGCATGTATGCTTTTGTAAGTTAATAAGTTTTAGATTATCATCATGTTCTTTAAACGTGGTTTCGCTATTTCTGTCGGAACAGTTACGTAATCTAATGCGTTTATCAAACTTGAACTTATTCCATACTGAATTGTCAGTTTGTGGAGAATCTAATTGCGGAAAAAAAAAGACAAATAACCTTCACACACCATACAATAGAGGCTCGTAAAAACTGCGATAACTAACCCCACATGCGATGCCCTGAACTTGCGTGAATCGCCTCGTCAGGCAATTATCTCAGGCCCCGTTGTGCCGAGGGAATTAATCTCATCTGTATCTGCCAAGAGCCGGTGACGGGCGTCTCCGGTTCCTGGTGCTGGCTGGCCACCTAGGAGCTGCATACGGAAATATATCTTTGTCCTCCCCAAAGTCGTCCTTGTGTATTGCAGAGCTTTCGCTGAGGCTACAGTGATATCGGGTTCCTGTGTATGCATCTGCAGTTTAGTTTGTGTTGCTAGCTGTGTATTGCAGGGAAAGAGTTTTGCAATTGTGTTGCCCCATTTCGTAGCCTTGCATATTTGCTCATTTTCTTTACTCCTGTGTACACACAAACACTCACACACAAACATGAAAAACATACATAAACATCTACACTAATTATAAGAAAATGGAAGTGAATGAGAAGTCACTACCACAGTGTCACTAAGAAAGTAAAGGAGGAGACATATAAATCATCCAATTAGTTTTCTTTTTATTTATGCACTCGTTCATTTGCATATCCGGTCAGTCTTAAATCTTTGTTAGATGAAACCAGGTTGTGAGGCACCATGTTTTGAGACGACCAGGATGATCTACAGGTCATGCAGTAGGGTCAGTAGCCCTGGGAAATTCCATAGCAACTGCTTAGAAGTAATTAACTGAATTATGCAGAAGCAACTTCGTTGCATCCTGCTTTTTGAGCTTAAATCCCAAGTTTTAGTGGTAAGATGTGATTTACTGGCTCGTATATAACGCCATTTTCCTGTGCAAGCTGTAGTATGGGGTCATTAGCGGAAGAATGATAAGGTGCACTTGTGAAGAGTGCTGCATATTAGTTCGACTACATAGTTTTAAATGATCACCGTGTCCGGTCGAAGGTGTTGTCATGTAATATTCTTTCCTTTTTTCTTTCTTATTTTTGAAGGTTAAACGACTTTATTTCGCTCACTGCTTTCTGATCAAGGTAGTTCACGTGCATTTATGAAAATTAACTCTACTTAGCAGTGTAGCATAACTAAGATGGGTGACATCGTCTGGAGATCTGACTGCTTTCTCCTCCCTACAGATGTGTGTAGTCCGCTGGTGCTCATGACGAAGGCCCCGTGGTTGGTGGACTGCTGCATGAGGAGCCTTCCGGTAAGTACTGACAAATGAACCTTACGGGAAGAACTCCCGGAATTTCTCTTTTACTAAAGCTTTAGCAGATTTTGAGAACAGATTGCCTGACACGTGGGAAATTTAATAGAATGAACTACTTTTACAGACATACAGACAGACAGACACCCCTAGTGCTACATATCAGAATGGTATTCAAAATACCCGTTTCCCTACGTCCATCAGATCTTCTGTTGTTACACTCGGACTCTCAGTAATAACGGGCATATAGCATGGGTCAACATACTAGGAAACATCTGGCAAACGGTCCTGTTGCCGGGATATGACCGGAAAATTTCGGTCCATCCCATTACCTTATGCCGTGGAGCTGTGACCATATCCGGTGATTTGGCGCACAGAAAACAAGGGAAACATCTCGACAAATGGCGCTATAGTCTAAATGTTTTCATGGGCCCTGGGTTGTGTGATTACAGTTTGTGTTGTGTTACTGGGAGAGAATTTTACACCCGTGTTGCTCCGTCTCTTAAACATGTATTTATTTGTTCCATATCTTTACTCTTATGTGTGTATGTATTCATACACATACACACACGCACACATAACGTACATTTATCCACAAGCCGCAAAGGGAAGGGTGAACAGCTGGGTTGTGTGTTTACCGACTGTGTCTAGCAGGATTTGAATCTATGTGAGCCAGTGATGAATCTTCGTCAAATAACGTTAACCACCACACCAGGGAAGCCCGTGTATATATATATATATATATATATATATATATATATATATATATATATATATATATATATATATATATATA
>JAYMFT010019785.1:0-16480 GCA_038088735.1 Panulirus argus
GGTGGGGGTGGGGGTTCCAGAAAGAAGGGAAGTGAGCATGGTATAATCTATCTATCTATATCTCTGATGTCTGTTCCAGTTGGAACTCCCTCAAAGGGGTGGCCACTGCAAAAGTCTCCATAACTAAAGAACTCCAGTGCCGCTTCTTAGCCTTTAGTGCCTCACCTTTAACAGTCCACTGGCAAAAGGCAAGTCTAGCACAGTGTTTGCAGAAGCTCCTACCTAATGCTCCTGCCTAAATGCTACAAAGGTAAACATAATGTGGGAAAAGATGTAAACAAAGGGTACTTAAAATGCTCAGTCTCTTATGGCTATACAAACTCAGAAAATATCAGAATAAAAACAAACTGGTTTTAAAGTTGCCACATTTCTCACCACAGTAAATATTTTGCCAAGTGAGGTGATGAAGGCCCTTTCAATTATCATTCTTCACAGGCTTGTTTATCAATTTTTGTTATTCAAGTGGGTTTGAGGGATGATCCTACCACTGTTCTTCTGAAATTATTTTCCTCTTTCCATTTTTGAGCTGTGAAGCCAAAGTTCTGGGGGCCCAGCATTGCAAGTGGAGTAACCTTTCACCATGGAATGAGTCTGTACCTAACATTCTCATTGTGACAAACTATGTGACAAAACAGGTCAGTCCACATCAGCACAGAAGCAAGCACAGAGATCTTACTGTTTTAGCTTTTCAGTAGTATATCTACAGTTTAAAGAATCTTTTTGGGCAAACTGAATATCAGAATTTTGTTTACTGCTCACCCCTTCATCCATGAATAACCTGGATAAATGATTACAAATGCTGAAGTGTACTAATTTAACTTTAACAATATGTCATAGCCCATTGGTTTCATAAGAAATCCTTATTCACTTCCATTAAATCTAATTTCTGATACTGTCGTCTAAATTCCATGAAAGACAATTTTCTTGTTTTCGCCGACAGCTTCCTTTGATGGTTTTTAAACTACATGTGGGGAAACCTGAGAATTCTGTTTCTTCTTTGGTTTTCACTCAATTTTCTGTTTCCCAAAAGCACAAAAGAAGAGTTAAGACGTTCATATCACATCCAATCTGCTCAGAAAATGACTGAGAGTATGAATGTCTTTATCCTCACCATAATAACTAAAGCTTTGTATTTTTTCGTTTGAGATGGGACAACATTCTGAAACACTGTATCTTTGTCAGTATGATCCACAGACTCTATTCTTAACCTTAATAACATATACATGAGTAACATACACATATCATTTTCTCATAAGTTCCAGAAACACAGAAAATATATACCACAGGAGAAATATTTACTGGGAGTTGTAGTACTCTTTAAGATGTGAGAATGGGTGGATATCAACCTGTATTACTACAGTCAAAGACGACATGTGGCATAAGGCTAATATAGATATAGCTGTATAGTGACTACGATAAACTTCTAAGGGACTAACTTTGACAAAACATGCTTCCTCAATAGCTGTTCCCAGAAAACAATGTGGTGGCAACATGTTGGATTTGCACGCTACATGCACTTACTTGACATAAGTTTTTTGATGTAATCTAATAAAATGGAACAAATTGCCCTGTTACACAATGCAATCTTTTTTCTATCTCGTAGGGTCAAGCTCATAACATAAAGAAAACTTATATGTCACCGCTAAAGATGACATGAATATTATCACTATTACAGTATCATAATTATCATTATTATCACAATTATCATTACCAGCAAAAGAAAACTGATGCTGATGTTCGTGTGTACATTATCATTATTACAATTTTGATTATCATTATCATTACCACCAGAAATTTGTATATGAAACAAGGCATCACTTCCTTTTTAGGCAGGAAACATTTTTACAGTCTAGATTTCAAATCAGGAAAAGATTATTGTCAAAAACTACTAAATAATACTGTGTGCCAGCACACAGTTCCTGCATTATTCACAACAAAAAGAGGCAACAGGCTGACATTTGTCATAACAGAAAAAAATACATGCAAACACTAGCAGACTCAAAGTCCATGCTATGGCATGCAGCACCATATGCAAGTGCCAAGTTTGATTCACTGTTCTTTCAGTGAGTTAATCAGCATGAAGAGACAGTTTTGTAGGCTGATACTCAAACTGTCAAAGCGTAATAGGTGTGAACTGTGCCTCATATTGGCTGACAATGAGAAATTCCTGCTTCTCTGACGTGTTTGGTCAATCCGTATGAGGCACTCACAATGGAGAGTGTAAACAAATGTACATTAACGAGAGTTCATGTAACATGCACAGTCAGGATGTATCTATATACCAACAATATTTGACTGCCACATAACAAATTTAATAGATACACTTAGCTAGTTCTGTAACCCCAGCCTCCTATCATGAAGCTTTAGCAGTTTACAAGGCATGCAGATGCACAATAATGTTAGCTCTTTTCAGGGGGAAAGGTCCTCAATGAGGCTGACTCCTTTCCACCAACAGATAATGATAGCCCATGAAAGATTGATCTCCCATGTGTCATGTTACCCACTTCCAGCTGAAGCGTGGGAATACCATAACAATTATTGTTTTTATGATACCATCCAAAAACCCCTTTTATGGAGCTTCAGCACCTCTGAAGCTGTACTCCATATAGAAACAAGCTAAGGTGGGCTTCTTGAGGTTGAGAAGATCCTTAATGGTATGGTGATGATATTACAACTTTGTCAATGGTGATTTTTCACTTGCAGGCACAGTCCAAGAACAACAGATATATTATCATTACTTATTATCATTAACTTTTCTTTCATGCTTGTTCATTGCTTCCTGTGTAAGCGAGGTAGTAATTATCTATTTTCATACTTGAATGTCATTTCCCACATTAGTGAGGTAGTGCCAGGAACAGACAAAGAAAGGCTGAATCCATTCACGTCCATTCTCTTGCTGTTATGTGTAATACACAAAAACCACAGCTCCCTATCCATAAACAGGCTGCACAGAACTTTCCATGGTTTACCCCGGATGCTCACATGCTACGATTCAGTCCACTGACAGCATGTTAACCCCAGTTTACCAAATCAACCAAATTCACTATCTTGTGCATGCCTTTCACCCTCCTGCATGTTCAGGCCCTGATCGCTCGGAATCTTTTTCACTCAATCCTTTCATCTCCAATTCAGTCTCTCCATTCTCCTTGATCCTTCAGCTTCTAATACATATATCCTCTTTAACATCCTTTCTTCATCCATTCTATCCCTATGTCTAAAACATTTCAGCAAATGCTCTTTACCTCTCTCAACAATTCCTTCTATTACCACACATTGCTCTTATCCTTTCATTACTTACTCAGTCAAACCACTTCACACCACATATTGTCCTCACACATTTCATTTCCAACACATCCACCCTCCTCTGCACAGCCTCATCCATAGCCTATGTCTTGTATCCACATAATACTGTTGGGATTACTTCAAACATACCAATTTTTGCCCTCCTAGATAAGGTTCTCTCTTTCCACACATCCTGTTGCTCTCCCAGAACCTTCACTCCCTCCCCCACCCTATGAATCAATTCTGCTTCCATGGTCCTATTCCTTTTTATGTCCACTCCCAGGTATCCAAAACACTTCACTTCCTCCTATTTTTCTTCATTTAAACTCACCCCCAAACTAATCTGTCCTTCTGCCCTGCCAAACCTAATAATCTTGCTTTAATTCACATTCACTCTTAACTTCCTTTCACACACTTCCAAATTATCACCAACTTCTGAAAGAATAAGAAAACTAGATTTTGTTGACAGAGTTTGGGAGAGTGTCTGAAAGGAGGAGATTGAGAGAAAATGTGAATAAAAGCAAAGTTATTAGGTTTAGTAAGGCAGAGGGACAGGTTAGTTGGGTGTGTCTGAATGAAGAAACTCTGGAAGAACTGAAGTGTTTAGGATACCTGAGAGTGGACATGGCAGCAAATGGAACCGCTGAAGCAGAAGTGAATCATAAGGTGGATGAGGGGCAAAAGTGCTAGAAGCATTGACAAATGTGTGGAAAGACAGGTTGTTATTTGTGAGGGTGAAAGTGGGTGTGTTTGAAGGTATAGAACCAATAATGTTGTATGGATGCAAGGCATGGGCTGCAGGTGAGGATGTGTGAAGGAGGGTGGATATTGTGGAAATGAAATGTTTGAGGGCAATATGTAGTGTGAGGTGGTTTGACTGAATAAGTAATAAAATTGTTAGAGAGATGCATGGTAATAAGAAAAGTGTGGTTGAGAGAGCTGAAGAGGGTGAGATGAAATGGTTTGGACATGTGGAGAGATTGAGTGAGGAGAGGTGAACAAAGAATAGAGGATGTGTCAAAAGTGGAAGAGAAGAGGTGAAAGTGGAGAACAAACAGGAAATGGAAGGACAGAGTGAAAAATATTTTGCGTGGTCAGGGCCTGAACATGCAGGAAGGTGAAACGATGTGCTGTCACCAAAGTGAATCAGGGTATTTGAAGCATGTGGTGGGACACCATAGAAAGGTCTGTTGGAGCTGGTTGTGGACAGGAAGCTGTGGTTTTATTGCATTGCTCATGACAGCTAATGGATGTGAGCAAATGTGGCCTCTCTTCATCTTTTTCTGTAACTAACTTGCTAAAGTGGGGCAAAGCATGAAAGAAAGAAAGAAAGTATCAAAAAACCCCAGGATCCATTTCATGGGGCTCTGGCAGCTTCAAAGCTGCACACCATGCATGAGAAGGGATATCATGGACTCTTATGGAGTAAGAAGGTCTTCTGAAAGCCTGTACTCCTTTTGGTCCAATGACAATGATACAACCTTGCTGTATCTTATTTGTAGTTCAACCACTAGTGGGTGGAGTCCAGTTAAACCTTGAAATGGTCAAATGCCCCCACTCAGGGTATCACATAAGACAAACACAACACTCATTTAACACACCACTAACATCAACCCAAAAGCTACAAACAAACTAAATGCCCTCAGAATGCTAACTGGTAACAGATTTGGAAAAAAAAATCCCTTAGTATCCTCTACAAACAACTGATCCAATTCACTCCAAACTCTGCCTAACATGCATGGTCCTCTGGCCTAACAAAAGCAAATACAACAAAACTGCAAACCACAGAAAACAGATTACACAGAATACTCACTGCCTGCTGAGCAACCACAAACACTTAACACCTACACAGCAAACCAAAAACTCGTTATACACCCCAGCTCAATAGGCTTAGCACTTATTTTTTTACAACAGCCTTCCTATCCAAACTGATCACTCTACACTTAACCACCAACTCAGAAGTAAGAATAAAAAGCTTACCCCTGCTTCACACATCAGCAACCCATGTGTACAGTTCCTCCAACTCCCAACAAGCAAAGCACTGACAAAAAATGGACACAATCAAATGCCCAACAAGCACTTAAACAACTGCCCTCACAATTCAGTCTCAAACATCATTCCACCAGTCATACACCAAGGTACATATGAGTTAATCTTTCTCCCTTATGCTCTGGACATCACCCATCCATAAAACATCAATTCCTATTCAACATATCTCAAGAACCTTCATGCTCAAAACTGTAACTACAACAATAAAGACACTGAATGTTTACTGCTCAAATGCCCCACACAAACATAAAGGATCACCCCATTTTATGATTTGTGGTCGTACCCCAGTGGACCTGGCTTGCTTCCTGAGTGGTGTGTGGGCCTTATGGAAGAATGAAGGTGTTCTAGGGTAGAAAGGTAGGTAGGTAAACCTTTGGCAAGGTTGTATCATCATCAGTTAACAAAAGGGGAACAATCTCATTTATTAAAATCTTGATCCAGAAGATTCCATCATTTCCCTGCTTCTGACTTTATCAGAAAGAGGTATAGAACAGTCAGTTGATATACAAGGAAGAGACATAGCTAAGATGCCATTCATAAACAAGCATCACTGGATGGTTATGTTCAGGTTGGTGCGTTCGGGTCTGGCAACATGCTTGTCATAAAATTTTTATTAAGTGGACAAGAAAGGAACTCTTTACAAATTTTGCCAATAATGAAGTTATCCAATTTGTATTGACCTTCACTATTAGTAATGTTACAATTCTTTGTGTATTTGATATAAGAAGATTCAATGATATTTCTCATGGTAAAGGAATTACAGTTAATAAATGAATTGGCATTACTCCAATCAGTACAATGGTCATAATTTTTAACATAATTAAACAAAGCATTTGGTTCTTGTCCTGTTCTTATACCATATTTATGTTGCCTTAAGTTTAACACAAAGATCTTTACCAGTCTATCCAACATAAAGCATATTACAATTTTTGCAGGGTATTCTGTAAACACAGCCCGCTGAATTTTCTGATGAGTTCATTATCAAGATATCCTTTATAGTACTGTTATTGCTGAAAGCTACATTTACATTAAAGGATTTAAGCAACCTGGGAAATAATGTAAAATTATCACTAAATGGGAGAACTAAATCCTTTAATGCAAATGTAGTCTTCAGCAATAACAATACTATAAAGGATATCTTAATCAGGAACTCACCAGAAAATTGTGCGGGCTGTATTTACTGAATACCCTGCAAAAATTGTAATGTTTTATATTGTGCAGACTGGTAAGGATCTTTGTGTTATACTTAAGCAACATAAATATAGTATAAGAACATGACAAGAATCAAATGCTTTGTTTAATCATGCTAAAAATCATGACCACTGTACTGATTGGAGTAATGGCAATTCAGTTATTAACTGTAATTCCTCTACCATGAAAAATATCACTAAATCTTCTATTATCAAATAAACAAAATACTGTAACATTAATATTAGTGATGACCTAGACAAATTGGATAACTTTATTAGAGGCAAAATTTGTAAATGGTTCCCTTTCTCATCCACATAATAAATTTTATGACAGGCATGTTGCCAGACCCGAACGCCACCATCCGGTGACACTTGTTTACCAATGGCGTCTTAGTTACGTGTCTTCCTTGCATATCAACTGTCTGTTCTATATCTCATTCTTGTACATCCCCTGATGATATGATCATTACACAAAAGTGCACTTGGGAACTTATCCTGTTTCATTTTCCTGTGGATTTATTACATGTACTAGATCATGTGCACCACGGTGACATCTTGCAACATTATATGTATATACAGCTAATTCACCTTACCTTCCTACCTTTGGATCCTTTTTCTGGGGGCTCCACAGAGTTAAGGAAGCTGGCCAGGCTTACTGGGTGGTGCCACAAGTCTAGAAGTTTGATGTTGTGTGCATGTCTTTTGGGTCGAGTGCTGGACAACTGAGAATTAAGTGTTCAGTGTTTTCACTATGTAAGTTGTATCTTGGGCATGAGGGGACCTTATGATATGCTGAATCAGTGTTTATAATGTTGCAGAGACTAGTGATGCTCCAAACATAGATGAGAAAATGTAACTTGTACCTGCCTGGGGAGTGTACTTTCAGGTGGGCGTGTCTAGTGTAGAGGTGTCTAAGATTGGTTTAGGAGAGTGGTTGCTTTGGGCTTACTGGTCATTATGGCATCTATTTACTTTGTCAATGTTGTGTTTACTGAGGACAGGTTGGTCTGTAGATATAAGTTGCCGATATGTGAAGCAGGGGTAAGCTTTTAACTTCCATTTGGAAGCTGGCAGTTGGGTATGAAGTAGTTTGGGTGAGAAGGGTCTAATAATGTTGCAAAAAATTAAGTGCCTAGCATATCTAGGTGAAACAGTATTAGAAATGTTTTTGTTTCACTATGCTGCTGTTGAATGCTTGTCATTGTTCAAGCTCTGTGTTATGTGATTTGCACCTTTGTTGTACTTGAGATGGTGGATAACAAGGCAGGTGAGGAGTAGTTGTGGGTGGAGATGAATTATGAATGGAGGATACAAAGGGAGACTTTCTCTTGTCCAGATTTGGTACAGGTAAGTGTCTTAAAAGCATTCAAATGTTAATGAACTTAATATTTGTAGTGATAGGAAAAAATGTCATGCAAGTCACATGTCATACCACATGGCCGGAGTTTTGTTGATGGAAGAGGTTGACATGTAAAGGGTGATGGAAGTGTGCAGATTAGATTCATATCTGTCTGGGGTTAAGAGAGTGATGGTGGATTTCAGTAGGGATGCAAACATTTTGTTTTGAGTTAACTAGAGTTTTAACTGCAAGGTGAAGTGTCATATGTCTGTTACTGCTTGAGCAGTGACATAGAGCTGTGATGTGATTGTGAGGTCCTCTGCATATATGAGGGCTTTCACACTGTGGTCCACAAGGAAGAGACAGATCATGAAAGAAGAGCTTGAAGAGGGTTTGAGAAAAAACTGTTTGCTGGGAAACTTCACTGACAAGTTTGAGGACTGGGAGGTGAAGTTAGCTATGAAGTTGGCTAAACAATTTTTGATTGTGGAAAGTGCTTCAATCATCTTTCATGTGAGGATGTCAGAGGATGGTGTTGCATGCTTTGTTGAAATCTATTACCACTCATACTGTGCAAGAGGGGTTTGTGGCTTGTTGAAGCTATCTTGGTTGTGTTGAGTGAGGTTTCTGTGCAATGTAGTAGTGGAGTGACTGGGTCTAAAGCCATACTATATGAATGAAAGTGAGATTTTTATGGAGTTTGGATTCTGGTGATAGCAATAATATAAGACAAGATGGGGAAGAGGAGTTGGGTGATTTTTTATGTAAACAAGTTTACAGATATCTGGGATTTTTTGTGTAACCAGGAGTGCTTCAAGTGCAACTGGGCTAAAGAGTTTAAATGGAAGTCTGTTCTGTTGTCAAGGCCTGAGTTGTTAGTATGAGCAGTTCGCCCCTGCATGTGGTAACACCTTGACTGAGATGCCTAATTTAACAAGGCTGTATTACTGTAAGTGGATGAAACAAAATACATCATTAAGGGCATCCCATCCCCTGCTCTCACATGATACTGCACTATGAAGCTGCAAGTGCCCCATGAAAGAGTCCCTAGGGTTGCATGACTAGGTATTTAGACCTTGATAATTCAGCCCCCACTAATTCTATGCTACTTTGAACATGAAAATTTGAACAATTTTGCCTGAAATGGCCAAATTTGCAGCAAGTATGCTTGAATAACTGGCAAGTCACATGGCCTCAACCACCTCACCCAGGTATGTGACTGCTGAGCATGGATACTCACGTGCACTATTATCATTTCACACCACTACAAGCTAGTAAGATGTGTGACCTCATGATCTAACTTCTGCTGGAGTTTTGCTATAAAGCACGTTTTTGAAACAAATGAATAGAAATCTATCATCTATGTTTTCAAAAAATGATCTTTCAAGATCATTATACCTAGAGACACAAGGTGAACTTGCAATTCAGTGGTTTAGATAATATTCATTTAACATGTAATCTTTATATATGCATCACCATGTTTCACGGAGACAATCCGCCTCACCAGGTGCAAACAATTCATAAAGTTTTCAAATCCCAACACCATGACTAAAATTCCATTTTCCTTGTGTCATTCTCGACTATAGTGTATAGAGTAGAGTCAAGAATGGCACAAGGAAGACAGAATTTTTGTGGTGAAGTTGGGATCTAAAACCTTAATGAATTGCTTGCACCTGATAAGGCAGCTTATCTCTGTGAAACATGTAGAGATGCATATATATAAAAATTACGTTAAATAAAATTATCTGAACTGCTACTGAATTGTGCTTTCACCTTCATAACTATCATCACGGATTAGTGTGATCAACATATCTACAGACACATGTAAAGAAAATAAGTGGTGATTAAGAGTATGGTATTTTGGCACTCTGACATGTCCTTAGTTCCCTTCCATTTTGGTATTTATTTCATCCATTGGAGTAACCTTTCTTTTAGGCCTGTGATCTATCTTCATCTCTTGTGTTTCCTGTGGGCAAATCTCTTCTGCAGTCCAAAAACACACACTTTAATCACCCACACGCTTTTTCTATGTTGATTCTCTCTAACATGACCTCTTCTTATGAACCAAAGCTGCAGTTTTTCTTTGAAATGGGTACAACATTTGCTTATCTCAACTCCTTTGATTACAAAGCCTCTTCCAGCTAGTTCTTAATCAATATCTAAATGGGCCTATCACGTGTTTCAACACACTCCTAAGTAAAGCAAAATATCACAGGGGTCTCCTTATGTGGACCTTGAGCCAATTTGCAATCTATGACTTCAGCTAAGATGATTCACACACTGCCATTGATACTATTTCGAAGGTTCATGAAATTACATGAAGAGAATCGTCAATGACCAAATTTCCTTAATGAGTAACATACCCAATCATAAAAGTATTTGATGGTATCACTACCAATCATTATCATCAGAAGGTTTGTGGATTTTCATAGAAATAACATAAACTACGAAAGACTGCACATTACTGTACAGAAAGTCATACTCTATCCCTTTATGTAATATAAAACTGTACAAAAACAGTATCCCTAATCTATCTTTACTGACGTAAAGATTTATACAACTTAATGAGTTCTTTCACATGATCAACTGAAAGCTACCAAAACATCTAAACCAATCCTCACATCGAAATTACAGTATACTCTGCCTCCCTCCAAAACTCTTGTGTGCGAAGACTGTCATTTGCAACTGAAGGGATTTCTTAAGTGATGAATCCTTCTGTGTAATGGAAAAACAAAACTGTCGAGAACTCATTTGAATTTCATAATCAATCATCGGATGAAATTTATAAGTCTGCAACCAATCACTTACAGATGATCAAAGCATATAAATCAAATTTGGTAAATAACAATGTTTCTTAGACTGAATCTCCTTTTGAATAGTCTTATATGAACCTTATTCTCCTTCTCTTACTAATCACAACAAATCTCATCAAATATAGCTCAATAATCTAAACTTTTAACTATAAATTTGGTTCCAGTAAACTACTAATCTTTTGTGAGCCACAAGTGTAAAACATATCCCCAGTCGATGATCAATTATGGCATGCCGATAACAACTATCACAGGTAAATTTTTATACCAAACAATTCTTAACCTTATGTAATGACCAGAACAGAACTAATGCAGCCATTCACATGATAATTGCAACTCAGGAAGGAATTAAAAGAAAAGCAACTATGCAAGATAAGAGTGTCTTTCTCAGCTCACCTCCACAGAGTTATCATAAAATAAGAACTACAGTAGGAAATGCGTGAGCAAAAGTATCTAGCTGAAGGTACTCAACTCATTATAAAGTGAAAAAAGAATATATATGAAGGTATAAAATATATGACATTAATATAAAACATTCTAAGTGATGAAGTTTACTTAACATGTGTTTAAAGTATCTTACATGTAATGAGGGTGATGAAAACATGAGGAAGTAACATGACAGCTGCATCAACAAATAAAAAAACTTTCTGAGTATCTGATATTTATTTCTGAGTTTATAAAACTCCAAATATCTTCATATACCAAGCTGTCTTTCATTGTTATTTTCCTTTACAGCAGCTGACATGGCACAGGTGAAGACATGCCTTAATCGTGACCAACAAACCAACATACAAGACTAGTATTGGAGAGAGTACTCTGAACACGGTGTTTGGTAATCCTTGATAGCACGTACGTGCACTGTGTGCCTCCTGTGCTTCTACTAATAAAGTGTCGTAGCTTCAGAATGATTAAGTCTTCACATTTCTTCAAAGTCATCAATGGTGCAAATCTCTACCGTATATGTCTTGGTGATGTTGACAGTCCTTCTATTTGCTGAAACATTAAAGAAAGAATGTGAGAAACAAATTCTTAAAAAAGGATACAAAATTAATACACACATACCAAATAACCTCCAGTGAAGGACAGGGACCAGAGACCTACTTATGGTTACTATCTTGCAGCAGATAAATCATTGGAGTTAGTATGTGAACTATCAAAAAGGTTAATTATCTCTGGGTCAATTATGAAATTACTTTTATGTATATGGCCATGAATTCCAGTAATATGCCTACAGCATTCATCAAACCAAAACTAGACTATGTACCTCCCGATTCAATTTGGTCACCCCCATTTGATAAAACACATAATTCTCTTAGCAAAAATTCAATCAGGGGTGGAGGTGGGGGGATGGACCTGAAATAAGAAAGACGAGTTACACAGAAACAGCAGCATCTATATAAGTGTCAATGCTCAGAGAGCTTTGTTAACAATCATCTTGATTTTACTTCATTCAGACAAGATGGATGTAAATCATTTAAATTTTAAAAAAATAAGATTTCAAGGATAAAAACATCTCTCTCAGCTGAAAGTAAAACCCTATGAGCAACTGAGACAGCACTTGCTCAAATGAGGGCTTAAACACCATACTGCCCCCCAAAATAGGGGTATCCAGGAAATATCGCCATCTTAATCTACCATAATACTTATGAGGCTGTCCGATGCACATACACAGGGACGAACAACCATACAGCGACCTGCCCAGGAACATGATAACAAGGAAAAATAAGGTATTGTCAAGCAGCTATAAATGTCGTTCATTCATATCTGAGTGCAGTTTGTACCTCAAACTCGGTAGTCAATTTTTTCTTTTAATTTCATGAGAAAGTAGGAAAAGATGGGGAGGGGAAAATTAACACTAAGAGGGTACTACTTTTGGTTCAGAAGTGCTTTTAATCCTAGCTTTTCTCACATACAGACAGGACTAAGGGCATTTGAGAGTACATCCACATGAAGGCAAAAGGATTTAAAGAAAAACTCACTTTGAGGTCTTAAGCTTTAACTCTCAAAACCTTGTTGCTTCAAACAATTTCACTACCTAGATAAAGGGATCAGCCTTTAACTTTAAAACCTCTTGAGTTTTATTCTAAAAGTAGGACCCAAAGTACATTCTTGATATAAAGAAACATAACACTTACTTGTGGTTGCCTATCATCATCTTCATCCTCAATTAATGGGTCCGCAGATATCAGCAATTGATCTCGTCCAGCACTTGGGAGTAAACTACGACCACTTGTTCGTTTACGTCGAGAAAAAACTTTTGCGATCTGTGCAAATTTCTTTCTCGAGGCTGAAAATTCAAAATACAAATGTGCATGCGCCATTTGCAAGTCCTTGCGCATCTCTGAGATTACTGCAATATCTGCTTTTCTTATGTACAATCCTCATATCACAAACATAGTTTACTTTTACCTCTGTTATATACATCTTTAATTTTAACCTGGGATGTTTGGAAGGTACATATGAAATAATCAAAATAAATTATCCAGAAACATTATCATTATATATCCACTTTTTCTTGTAAACTTTTTTAAGATGATATAACTATATACACCTTACAATACAGAGTACTATATCTTTTTTATGTTGAAGGCTCTAGTCACGGACAGAAGTCCACATCAAGTCCAGGCCCTAATTGAAAATTAGAAAGTATTATGAGACAAAAAAGAAAAAAACAAGGTAAAGTATTTTAGAATTTTTGAGAAAGTGAAAACCCTGTCCTATGAAATGTGCTAGGTCTTCCTTATTGGGAAAGACATGAGGGGGTAGAGAGTTTCAGGGCTTCAACATGTAGGAAACGAAGCAGGTATCAAAAAGTTAAGGGGAAGGGTCTATACAGTCAGGTACTTTTTTTATGTTGAAGTCTCCAGTCACGGACAAAAGTCCACATTGAGGCTGGGCCTTTATTGAAATATAGAAAATTATGAAACGGAAAAAAGAAAAGCACTATGACTATAGAAAATGAAGCATTTTTACCTGATAACTAATTTTCATATTACATTCTAAACTCCTTATCTCTGTTACTGAAAGAAACATAACCAGCTTTCACACTCCCCTATTCCAGAGACAGATCTTAACTTTGCAATCAGCCATATTCTCGTACTAAATAACTTTCTTCACCTAAAGTCATATACCTTTCCAGGCACAACAAAATTCATCTACCACTGTGACTGACATTTTGCCTTTCACTCCACTCCAGACATTCCATTACCTCTTGGTTTTATTTTGCAGAATCCTAAAAGAATACTTAAATTACTTTTCCCAATGTTACCAGCATAACTGCAACTTTCTTGTCAGAAATGGTCAAAAGTAATCTGCTTCGACCTGAAGTTATGAACATCTTTTGTTTGAGGTACATGTTTGATGCTCGGAGGCCCAAAGCCCTAATCCCAGGGGCTATAGCAAAAAAGAAATGCAGAATTATCATACTGAGGATGTTGGGACACTTCAAAAAAAGATTACACCAAGGGAACAAAAAGCTCCACTCTCACTAGCGATATCAGTATTTCATAAAACAGATCCTTATTCAAACAGAGAGATCACTTCCACTGCAAACCCATGTATGAAAAAATGCAAAAAGTAATGAAGAAGCAACTCTTAAAAAGTGCAAGACATTAAAATAATAATAATAATAATTAAATATTTGTGTTGCAGCAAGAGTTATCATGGTTGACTGTATGACCTGGGTAGCTGTCATCAGGTGCAGCATGTTTGTACATTTGGAAAGTGGTCTCTTGCTGAATGTTCTGGCCAATAATAAGACAATTTTCTTTCATTTTTTTTTTTCCCCTGTCAAAAGCCACAATCAGACCAGCTTGAGGCTGCTTAGCTGACTGTCTGCAAATCAGATGACTGTTTACAACATCTCTTATGGATAAATTAAACGAGATGAAGTTGACTGAAGATAAATAAAACTATGACACCGTGGTAAAAATAAACAAGAACAATTATCCCTGACCCCGGGCCTGGAGACTGACTGGCCTTAGCTGCCGAATGTAGCAATATGCTGGAAGATGTGATTGGTCGTCAAGTATGTCAAACACAGTAGGTTTCTTCTTATGGCCTCCTCTAGGTTCCTAAGATGGCTTTATATATGGCTGCAATTATATAGGATTCCTGCTTGGTGTGCTGTCATACATTCTTCATTTGTGCGCAGTCTTCTTAATACAGCATCTTCTTTTCTCATTTCTTAAACTACCCTACTCATCTCAACCTTAACCTTACCTATTTGAGTTTTTTGACCGGCTTAAGAGTCTTTCTTTTTTTACTAATGTTCCTCCTCATTTTGAGAACAATGGATGCAAGCAACTAAATAAAGTAAATACCAAAAGTGATTGTAGAACTGTCTAGGAAATATACCTAATTACTCAAAACAGTAGGAGAGGCCTTTACAAAATACATGAAAAGGTAACATATATCTGTCTATGTCTCTGATGCCTGTCCTCACCTGGAACTCTCTCAAGGGGGTGGCCACAGCAATAGAGTCTCCATAACTAGTGAACTCCAGTGTCACTTCTTAGCCTTTAGTGCCTCACCTTTAACAGCTTACTGGCAGAGGACAACTCTAGTGCAGTGTTTTCAGAGGCTCCTACCTAATGTTCCTACCAACTACTTGTACCTACTGGTCCTATCTACTACTACTACCAAATGTTTCTACCTAATGCTCCTGCCTAAATGTTCCTACTTACTACTTCTATAAGCTGCTCCTACCATTTTGCCAAAAGGCAGGGCTAATGCACTGTGCTCACCACAGGAATATCTAGAGTTACGAAGAATAAGCTGTGTGAGTTAAATGTCAAGTGTTATGTATGGCAGGGAGAGACTGTATGTTTGTGGACAGAATGCCAACTTCAACTGTGAAAACTTCAGAGACATGGTGTTCATTAATTACAAATATTCTTACCAACTCTATGAAGTTCATGCTATGACTTTACATTCTAAATCATTTGAAGTCCTTACAATAAATAAACATTCAATCAAATTTTTGAAACTGCTACAACACCCATATGTTTTCTCACAAATTTTTGCGATTCACATATTAATCACACATTTTCCAAGAGATTTAAAGACGTGTGTAATTATATCCATGAGGAAAGTTGAGAATTCATAGTAATTACAAGTGTACATCTATCATAATACTACAACAGTTACTTTGTTGCCAACCTTTGCCCATAGTTGCAATTCTCTCCCTAAGTGTTGCATCATCAAGCTGAGCCAGCTGGCCTTTACCCTCTGCTCCTTCCATCTCATCATCATCACCAGCCTCAGATTCATAATCTGAAATTTTAAAGATTTTTTACATTTTCAAAAAGGAAGTAAAAAGATAAATATCATACTAACCAAACCGAGCCTAACTTATATCTAATATGACTTTCAAGTCAACCATCCAGACATTATATTAGTATAAACAATACATACATATGAGAATAAATACTTATAAAGTTAATCTCAGTACATATGAAATAGATCAAATTCCGTGCTGAGATAAGAATTCAAATGAACATATCCACAGGAAATAAAATTCATGTCATTATTTGCAGTTTACTGCCTTTAAGGATGTGGATGCATCCAAAATGTATAAAGGTGCGTATATTAATGTATAATTTTTTTTTTTTTATACATTCACCTTTTCCCCCATTAATGAGGTATCATTCCAGAACAGATGACTATGCCTTAGAGGGAAAACTCACCTGGGCCCTCTTCTCTGTTCCTTCTTTTGGAAAAGTAAAAATAGGAGGATGATACAGCACTGGTGGCTGATTCGAGTGAGAAATTGCAAAAGTTGGTGACTGAGTTTGGAAAAGTGTGTGAAA
>JAYMFT010019796.1:0-16480 GCA_038088735.1 Panulirus argus
CCAATAACTATGACCTGGCTCATTTCAAGAGACATGTTTTTCACTTTCTCAAAAATTGGTAAATACTTTCCCTGTCTATTTTTCCACCTTTCTAAATTATCTCTGTATTTCAATTAGGGCCTGGCCTTGATGCGGACTTTTTTCTGTGACTGGAGCCTTCAACATGAAAAAAAAAAAGTGTCGGTGTATATGCGTGTATGTATATATGTGTATGTGAGTGGATGTATCTTTCTTTGTCTGTTTCCTGGCCCTACCTTGCTAATGCGGGAAACAACCATCAAGTCAAAAAACACCAAGTTATTAGGTTTAGCAGAGCAGAGAGAGAGGTTAGCTGGGGTGTGAGTTTAAAATGAGAGAAATTGGAGGAAATAAAGCATAGAAAATGAGGTCACTATCTGGAGGGACAAAAATGGATATGTTTGAAGTATAGCACTTCCAAAAATGTTGTGAGGATATGAGGCATGGGCTATGGATAAGAATGTACAGAGGAGGGTGAATGTGTTGGAAACTAAATGTTTGAAGAAAATATGTGGTGTGGAGAAGGTTTATTGAGTAAGTAATGATAGGGTAAGTGAGAGGTGTGGTAGTAGGGAGAGTATGGTTGAGATAGGTGAAGAGGGTGTGCTGAAATTGGTATGGACATATGGTGAGAATGGTGAGGAGAGGTGGACAAAGAGGATATATGTGTCAGAAGTGGAGGAGACAAGGAGAATGGATAAACCAGACTGGAGATGAATTGCTCAAGTGAAAAGATTTTTAATGTTCAGGGCCTGAACATGCATGAGGGTGAAAGGCATGCATGAGATAGAGGTGGTGGAAACCTCAGAAAGGCTTTTGGTGGCCTGGTTGTGGATAGGGGGGCTGTGGTGTTGATGCATTACACACGACAGTTAGAGAATGGATGTGAGAAAATGAGGCCTTTTCTACATCTCTACATCTGTTCCTAGCGCTCCCTCACTAATATGGGAAAATTATGGACAATTATGAAAGAAAGAAAAAGAAAAATATTTTCTTATTTGTAAAGTGTATTATAACAACCAACACATATTGGAGATGGTTATTGAGGAATATTTTTTTGCAAATCATTGCCCAACTAGATAGTATATATTCTTTCACACTGATGCCCAACTATAGTCAAAGAGAATAGAGGATAATCAAATGCCTTCTAAATAGTTTCTTAACTGAAATGAATATCATGTGCTCAGAAATTATTTTTTTCCTTTTTTCATTATTGTCTGCAGCTGCAGCGAGGCACAATGAGAACAAATTGCCTGGATTGCCTTGACCGAACAAATAGAGTTCAAACTTTCCTTGGCATAGATTGCCTTAACAAGATGTTAGAAGGTCTTGGAGTATCAAATAATGGAGTCATTGTTCAGCGGTTTACAAGCAAGCTGGAGGAAATGTGGAAGGATAATGGTAATCGCATTAGTCAGATATATGCAGGAACTGGAGCTCTACAAGGTTCAAAGGTAAAGTTTATATTTTCTTTCATTTTACATATTTGCGCTATAATTATTTTTTGCCATGTTAAATACAGTACATCACATTCTCAGGCTTATTTTATTGTTTGAGCATCAAAATTTTTCATGTTTAGTCAGTAGGCATGCAGTCTTTAAAGATTTATATATAGTCTGTGTGTAGACTGTAAAAAATTTGTGAGAGGATAGTACTCAAACTTAACACATGGTCAGTGTGAGTTGGATGTATTTCAGTAATAAGATGTGTGGGAAGGCAGAATTCTTACTGGGAAAAAGAAAATATGTTGTGGATGGAAGTCAGAAAAATCAAGAAATGAAGAATGAGGTAAACATTGACCTAAATCGTTCATGAAAGACATAAGCTGGGAAAAAATTTTTGGTTTTGTTCCGGCTAAGGGTTCTTTTTAGTTGCTAACATTTGCTTCAGTCTCATATGATTTCTGCATTGTTGCAGTTCTTTGGAGGATTGCAAACTAAAAGTATTAATGTACACATCCTATCCAAAGTAATCTTCCCCATTATGTGTTGCCTGGAAGCACCATTTACCAATATTTCCTGAAATTTAACAGAATCCTGTGTCAAGAGGGCTAATTCTCCCTCCTTTATTTTCTCCATACGTTCTTGCTAATGTGTACCCCTCTGGACAGACTAGGCTTAAAGAGCAGCTAATCAGACAAGGGTTTCAGAGAGAAAAATAGTTGGGGATGCTGTAAGGATATATGAGGAGCTAGATGAAAAGTTAAAAAATGTTTTCACATAAAAAGACTTTTGAGCTCCATCACTAGTGAAATGGAGTGGAGAGGGGGATGTAGAAAATGTTGAAGTATACAGAAAAGACATTAATGAAATATTAAAAGTCCTTTATCCTTAAAAAGCTCACGGTCCAGGTGAAACTTCATTTTATGTGCTGGAGATGTGTGCAGATACTTTAGACAGACCTCCTGAAATAGAGTTCAAGATATTGCTAGAGAAAGGCAAAGTGCTAGGGGAAGGGAGGGAAAACAGCAAACCCATCTGTTTGAAAGGAAAGGTTTTATAGTATGGTTTTCTCTTTTGTTTTATCCTGATAAATTTCTTGCAGGCTAACGCAACAAATGCTTGGTATCTTTTCATTTCTTTTTCCTGCTGGTTGTTGTTGCTGGATGGAGTGGAGGAATGGGAGACAGCCTTGTTACTGTTAAATCCTTACTTTAAACTTTTATAATAGAAATAGGAATAGGTACAGTTAAAAACAGATGACTTAGACATGGGCCTATGGGCCCTTTTTTGTCTGTCTTTCCTGAGTACACCATGTGTTAATCCTTCACCTGATGTATGCCCAGCCCACCTAACTCAGAACAGGAGCATGGCAGCTTAATATTATGGATTGGGCATATGGACACAGCTTTAGCAGGTGATTACAGCAGTGTTTTGGATAGTTTTGTCTCACTGTTGTTTATGTCAGTTTAGTTTTTTGCATGTATTATGTGACTGCAGCATTTCTTGTCATATGTTTGCCATATGGCTTTGTTGTATTTATAGAATTACATGAGTGAAGGGCAAGTGAGTATTTATGCTCTAAAACATGTTTTTCTAAGGTTTATCACAAAAATATGCTTTTCACAATTCAAAACTGACTTTTAGGGAAGTTTTTCATAGTTCACTCTGTTAATGTAAGACTTGCCAGAAAATTTAAGAATGATAAACGTCATGTTTAGTAAGGAAGTTATTAAATAAGAAAGTGATTTATATTACTTTTGCTTGAATTATGGTGTTGATATATTTAATTCAGTATCTCAATGGCAAGTGCATTCCTTAGCTGATTGATGGAGCAAGATCAGCTGCAAGAACATTCCAGAACAATCTCCTAGACAGTAGCAAGCAGGAGGCTATCGACATTCTCCTTCATGGGAATCTTCTCAATAACTACCTGGCAGCACTGTCCAGATCATTGCTACCTTCAAGCTATCTATATGGTAAGAGAGTATTAATAGCAATAAGGTAATGATGTCCAATTCCTCAAATGTCTTTTCTTGATATCCTTTTTCTGAGCTTGATGTCAAACCAGGATGTTCCTAAATCTTGTAGACTTTTTGGTTAAATGCACGAAGAAAAAGTTAATGGTTCAAACACTGTTGCAAATGATATTTGTATTTATCATCTAGCATGCATTGTAAACAAAATTGTACATTTTTGTCAAAAACCTGCTAATAAATGTCTCCCTGGCAGGTAGCAAATTGCTTACTCTGGCTCATGGTGACTTCTACGAAGAGCTCACCGTTACTTATAAGAGGTTAAAGATCAGATAGCCTCCTACTTGTTCAAAATTTAGTTGGATGATAATTACATTGTGCTGCTTAATGTTTCTCTACACCAGGTTTTCCATTGTGTATCCATGTTAAGAAATATTCTAAGACATTGGAGCAATATTTGAGTCGGCTAGATGCTGTTGTGAAGCTGTAACCTTACCCAGTTCTCTGGTTGTCACAGAGTTGAGAACAATTCATCAATCTGTCAGTGATCAACATACATGTCTAAGATTTTGAAACAGCCTATCTGTGACAAACCTAGAATGGAATGTGCTCATCTGTGAATTCACATGAATAATGAGTTAGTACAGACCAGGGGCTGTGTAATGCTTTTCGTGGCCACTTAAAGTATCCTATTCCATGATCAGTGTATGGTGCAGTTACATGGTGTATTAACTGCATGGCCTTTGTAGTAGTTAGCATTACTGGTCACCTGGGGTTGAGAGTGTCTGAAGGATGAGTGCTGCTGAAGGATGAAGTGTGGAAACATGTAAATGTGAGTGTAATGAAGGGAGCTCCAAACTGATGTTGTTGAAAAGTAAAGCAGATTATGAGTTGGGTGATCATTAGTGTTTAAGCACCCAGAAACGAGAGGACTAAGGGAGAGAGGCAAGTGTTTTAGGAAGAGCTGACCACTTTTCTGAACTTTTCTCTCTCTTTGTAGCCAGCAGTACCCATATTCTACATCCTCCATTATAGATTTGACAGAACTTTCCATAGCATTGATGTACAATATCATTATGGAACTCCTTCCCATTTTTTTTTATTGTTTAGAAAAAAAGTAACAATTCTCTTTATGTAGTAGCTTGAAAATCCATGTTCCCTTCAGCACGTTAGATATTGCTTTAGGATGTATGTAGATTAAGAGGTTGAATTTTATTGATCCATTCCATGAAAATGGAATGAGAGTTAAGATAATAGAGAGATTGGTAGATGGAACGATGGCAGTTAAAGATATTTTCTGATGGTTGTAGGAGGAGATAACTGTATTTCATTATTGTTTATAGATGTTTCTGTATCAGAATGTTACATAAATGATTATTGCCTCTTGCAGCATGGAAGAAGTATAGTTTGTAGTAGGCTTTCATAATTTACTAACAGTGTAAATGCATGCATTTTCAGCTTCATAATATAGAAAATAAAGTATTAGTTTTCCTCTTTTCAACAGCCCCCATCAGTGTATTGCGCCAATTGTGTCAGCGTAGTACAGAATACACGTCGACAATTCCTCTGAGAGTGGCTGTTGGAACCTATAATGTAAACGGAGGAAAACACTTCCGTAGCCTTGCGTACAAGCACTTATCCTTGGATGATTGGCTGCTTGACTCAAAAAAGAATGCTGTTCAGAGCTGTGAGTTTGTGGTGATTTTTCTTTTTTTTTCAACTTGGATATTTTGTAGGTAGAATAAGTTTGAAAGTTTTTATCAATGAACATGCACTAATTTTCATTTTTTTACACAATGCTTCCTTTACAAAAAATTCAAGTGCATTCAGAAGGATCTCTGACCCTAGTATTTACTTGCATACTTTTCATGTGCATGTTTCTTTATTGGGTTGATAATGCAATTAGATTGATATGGGAGCTGTGGGTGTTACCATACTCCACCTGCTAATGATAACCATGTATTTGATTACCTATTTGTAATTACTTATTCCTACTGTCTGAGGAAGGAATTTTACACTTGTCTGGCCCCATCTCTTGAATATTCTGTACTATCATACAGCTTCTTAGAATTATGAATGCTGTCTGTATTAACCAAGTCATCAGTCATTCTTTTCCATTCATCCACCTCTCATATATTAGTGTTGCAAAAGTACACAAACTACTGCACAATCAGAAGGCACTGTAGGGACAGAAGATTTAAGTCTGACCCATACAGTTCCATAGGATTTGCCATGGATGGATGCATCATACATGGATCACAATTTCAGGCATTTAGCTTGATGTAGCTAAAGGGCAATAAGATGCATCAGAAGATTGCCTAGAATTTTGATTTATGTGAATTTAATTCAAATACCCAAAATTTGAATTAATGTAGTCCAAAATGGTGAGATTTTAGTGGACCGAGATAAATATTTTATATATGCAGAACTGATATGTTATTGCATATTACAGTAATATCTCTTGTGAATAATAACACTGTCACTTACATCTTTCCCTTTCTGTTTTGTTTATATTGGATGTATGTACCAGAAAATGCTTGAATTCATGATTTATTACTTGACATGTAATTGGGAAGAGTAAAGTTCCTCTCTCACAAAAGAAAAGTGAGCATATTGCAGTGTTGGTTGGTGTGGATGATAACATAGTCAAGTATGGTGGAGAGAGTAAAAGTAATTTTTTATTGTTTCAGCTCTTGTTGATACTACTCCTGAGGATGAGGATAGAGACACTAGAGCTCCTGATGTATTTGCCATTGGTTTTGAAGAAATTGTGGACCTGAATGCCACAAACATCGTGCAAAATACTCAGTGGTCTGAAAATGCTGCATTGTGGGGAAAAGAACTACAGAAGGTAATGCTATATTATGCAGTTAATATCCACATTTGAAATAACTTAAATTAGGTTTTATGTGTTAACTTAGATTTTAGGGGTGTTCTCATATGCAGAATTGGTTAGTAAGTGAACTGAGAAATATATGAAATCAATGCTGCTGTTTGCAACCCCCATTACCTATTGTTAGGTCTTGCCGTTCATGATTTTGCCATTCATAAAGTTTTTAAGGAATGTAAACCTTGTAGATGGCTAGGGAAAGTTGTACATTTTTGGGGATAGCAAGTGGGGTGGATTTTTGTTTAGTCTATCATCATTTTTGAGAGAGCTGTTTTAGGTATCATGAATTGCTGTTGAAGGGAATGTCTTTGTGTATGTGTATGATTTGTTCACCATATGTATGTAGTCCAGTTTATATACTTCTAATATTTAGCGATAAAATGTTTAGGGTATTTTGGGGAAAATGAAATGTATAAGAATTATTTAGGTTGTTGTTCATTAGAGGTGTATGCGTGTGTGTGTAATATAAGTAGATAAATAAATAAAATTTTATTTAATTTGGGTAACCATTCAGCTGAAAATACAAATTAAAAGTATTAAGGATAATATAGAACAAGAACTGGTAGTTCATGATAGAGCCAGTTAACTAATGTTACAACAGCATAAGATCAAGGTTTCCTGGATATTTCCACACTGTGGATAAACACACAAGTGCGATAAATCTACATAGTCAGGGTGGCAGATACACAGGAATGTCCACAGAGCAAACACTATGGTTTATAAATTTGTGCACTTGTTTGAACACCAAGTGATGAAAAGTTACAGTAATACAGTAGATGACATACCCTATAGCCTAGCTATGTGTGAGTGTATGAAACATAGGTTTATATATACACATATATATTTTTTTTCATAAATATTCACCATTTCCCTCTTTGGCAAAGTGGCGTCAAAAAAAGATGACTGAATCCTTAGACGGAAAAATCCTCACTTGGCCCCTTTCTTTATTCCTTCTTTTTGAGAGCAAAACAGGAGGGGAGGATTTCTAGCCCCATGCTTCCACCCTTTTTAGTGGCCTTCTATGACACAGATCGCCTTTTCCCACGTTAGCAAGGTAACACAAGGAAATGTATGAAGAAAGACACATCCACTTGTATACACACATATATATACATATATGCACCTGCACATGCATATACATATTTATAGATTCATAAATAAACATATATATATCCACAAACATATCCCTGAGGTAGGGGAGAAAGAATTCTACCTTCGAATTCCCTGTGTGTCGTAGAAGGCATCTAAAAGGGGAGGAAGCGAACGGCTGACAATCCTCCCCTCCAACTTTTACTGTTCCAAAAGAAAGAGCAGAGAGGGGAGCCAAGTGAGGCTTTTCCCTCAAAGGCACAGTCCTCTGTTCTTAACACTACCTTGATAACATGGCAAATGGCAAATATGTCCAAAGAAAAAAAAACATATATACACATGTACATATTCATACTTGCTTTCCTTCCTCCATTCCCAGTGCCTCCCTGCCCCACAGGAAGCAGCAATAATTGTATGAATGAAAGGAAAAAAGATAACATACACATTCTCTTCTCTTCCTCCACACCCAGTCGCTGCCCCTGAGTCTGCGAGGTAGCAGCAGGAAACAGACAAAGAGAGGCCACATCTGCTCACACTCTTTTTATAGATGTCATGTGTAATACACCGAAACTACAGCTCCCTATCCATATCCAGGCCCCACAGACCTTTCCATGGTTTACCCCAGACAATTCACATGTCCTGGTTCAGTACGTTGACAGCAGATCAACCCCAGACTACCACTTCGTTCCAATTCATTCTATCCCATGGGCATCTTTCACCCTCGTGCATATTAAGGCCCTAGTCACTCAAAATCTCTTTCACTCTATCCTTCCATTTCCATTTCATTCCTTTGGTTCTCCTTGTTCCCTCCACGTCTGATACAAATATCCTTTTTGTCAATCTTTCTCCACTCACTCTCCCCATATGTCCAAACCATTTCAATACACCCTCTTCCACTGTCTCAGTCACACTATTTTTATTCCCACACATCTCTCTAACCCTTTCATTACTACTCAATTAAGCCACCTCACACCTCATATTGTCCTCATACATATCATTTCCAACACATCCACCTTCCTCCACACAACCCTGTCTATAGCCCATGCCTCACAACCATATAACATTGTTAGAACTACTGTTCCTTCAAACATACCCATTTCAACCCTACCAAATAACATTGTCTCTTTCCACACATTTTTCAGTGCTCCCAGACCCTTCACCCACTCCCCCACCCTATGACTCACTTCTGATTCCACTGTTCCATTTGCTGCCAGGTTTGCTTCCATTCTAAACTTACATCCAAAGTAACTTGTCCCTCAACCCTGCTGAACCTAATAACCTTGCTTTTATTCACATTCACTCTCAACTTTCTCCTTTCACACTCATCCATACTCAGCTACCAACTTCTGCTGTTTACAACTTGAATGTGCCACTAGTGCTAAATCATCAGCAAACAACAACTGACTTTTCCTAAGCCCTCTCATCCCTCATTGGACTGCACACTTGCCTCTCTCTCCAAGACTTACATTTATCTCCCTCACCATCCCATCCATTAACAAACAACCACTGTGGCATCCTACAACTCTGCCACAGGCCAACCTTCACTTGGAACCATTCACTCTCCTCTCTTCGTACTCATATACATGCCTTACACTCCTGATAAATACTTCTCACTGCTTCTAGCAGCTTACTTTCTGCACCATATATTCTTAATACCTTCCACAAAGCATCTCTAATGACCATACCATATGCATTCTCTAGATCCATAAATGTCATATACAGATCCATCTGTTTTTCTGAGTATTTCTCTCACACATTCTTTAAAACAAACACCTGATCCACACATCTTCTACCACTTATGAAACTCACTGCTCCTCCCCAATCTGATGCTCTATACATGCCTTCATCTTCTCAATCAATACTCTCCCATACAATTTACCATGTATACTCAACAAATGTATACCTCTGTAGTTTAAACATTAACCTTTGTCCCCTTTGGTTTTATACCATGGCACTATACATGCACTCCACCAATACTCAGGTGCTT
This sequence comes from Panulirus argus, assembly GCA_038088735.1. Lineage (NCBI taxonomy): Eukaryota > Metazoa > Arthropoda > Malacostraca > Decapoda > Palinuridae > Panulirus > Panulirus argus. Next base: position 9,400 of record JAYMFT010019796.1, read on the forward strand.
CATCATGATCCATACACACAGTGGATATCCTTGCCAACCAATTTGCAACTTAGTCACACCCTTTCTTAACAAATTCAACAGCAATAAGATCCACTCCAGCTGCCTTGCCACATTTCATCTTATGCAAGAATTCCACCACCTCATCTCTTCAAACAACTCTCCATGCCTATCTCACTTCACATAACATCCTGACCAAAACATCGCACATCTGCCACTCTTAACATACTGACCAAAACATTGTACATCTTCCACTCTATCATCAAACACATTTAACAAGCCTTCAAAATAATCATTCTATCTCACCCTCACTTCATCACTATCTGTAATCACTTCCCCTTTTGCCCCCATCAACGATGTTCCCATTTGTTCTCTTGTCTTTCAAATATTATTTACCTCCTTCCAAAACATCTTTTCATTCGCCCTAAAACTTAATGATTTTCTCTCTCCCCAACTCCCATTTGCCCTCTTTTTTAATGCCTGCGCCTTGACCTTTTGCTGCTTTCTCTTACATATCTCCCAATCATGTGCACTCACTCTTTCTAATCTGCCTAACTCCCACCTTCTGCATGCCACATGCATCTCATGCATATGCCATCATTGCTTCCCTAAATAACTCCCATTCCTCATTCACTCCCTTCGTTTCATTTACTTTCACCTTTTGCCATTCTATACTCAATCTCTTTGGGTATTTCTTCACAAAAGTCTCCTTTCCAAGCTCTCTTCTCCCCGACATTGTTTCCTCTTTTTCAAAAACCTTATCAAATCTTTACCCTCACCTCCACAAGATAGTGATCAGACATCACACCAGCTGCCCCTTTCATCAAATTAACATCCAAAAGTCTCTCTTTTACATGCCTATCAATTAATGCATAATCTAACAATGCCCAGTGACCATCTCAGCTATTCATTTACATATGCTTAGGTATATTTCTCTTTATAAAACAGGTATTCCCAATCACCAATCTTTTTTCAGCACACAACTCCACAAGCTCTTCACTATTTCCAGTCATAACACTGACTACCATAAGCACTCCAATCATAACCTCAACTGCCACACTACTTACCTTCACATTCCCATTACCCATCACAAATACCTGGTCTCGTACATCAAAACTGCTGACACACTCACTCAGCTGCTCCCAAAAAAACTTGCCTCTCATGATCTTTCTTCTCATGGCAAGGTGCATAAGCATCAATAACCACCCATCTCTTGCCATCCACTTTCAGTTTTATCCACATCAATAGAGAATTTACTTCCTTACACTGTATCACACATTTCCACAACTCCTGCTTCAGGAGTAGCGCTACTCCTTCCTTAACTCTTGTCATCTCACCAACCCCTGAACATCCTCTTAAGACATCTCCAAACCATTATTCCCCTTTTCCCTTGTGCTTTGTTTCAGTCAGAGCCACAGCATCCAGGTTTCTTTCCTTAAACATTCTACCTATCTCTCCTCGCTTCTCATCATGATCACATCCACACACATTTAGACAACCCATTCTGAGCCTTCGAAGCGAATGAGCCTTCCCTGCCTGGCTCCCTCTTCTGTTTCCTCCTTTAGAAAATGAAATATAAGAAGGAGAGGGTTTTCAGCCTCACGCTCCTGCCCTCTTTAGTCGTTTTCGATACGCAGGGAATAGGAAATATGGACACAGAATTCTTTCATCCCTACCTCAAGGATATTACATTACATACTATATTACATATTTTTCTTTTTAGTCTAGTAGACGAAACCTGGTTAAATTTAAGGCCTCCAAAACCCAGTGTCTTCCCATGTCTTGACTGAAAATTCCTCACAGCTTTCCTCTCTCCTTTGACTGATCTGTAATTCCACCTCTTGACACAATGAATATGCTTAGTATTACTGTAACATCCACCTTAAGTTACAGAAATAGCTAAGTCTGCCTCTAAGAAACAGGGAGTCCTGTTTCAATGTTGAAATTTCTTTTCTTCTGAACAGTTGCTCCGTTTAGGTAAAGGAATGATCCTTCCTTGTATGGAAGACTGCTCTCACATCTGGGATGGTCTTAGCTCTGCATCCTTAGTTGACAGAGGTGAGTTGAAAAAAGTCTGAAAAAACTCTCCCTGGCTAACCTTTAAACTTAACCTCTTACCCTATGCCACAATGTTGCTTCACTTTCCCTCTTCTATAAGTATTACTTTGGATTATGCTCCTGCTAGTTGGCTGCATGCAAACCCCACCAATAGCTAAACCACACAATACTTGGTAAGCTGCTGAGGCAAGTGATTACTGTGTCACCTTTGGCAACTCAAGGGTGGGCCATTTTGATAACTGGTTCTTTCCCTAAATCTTGAAGCTTTGGAACTCTCTACCGTCTCATGTCCTTCCCAATAACTATGACCTGACACATTCTAAATGACAGGTTTTTCGCTTCCTACAAAATGTTTAAATAATTACCCTTGTCTCTAAAGATCTTTCTCTTTGAGCCTCAAGTAAGACCCAGTCATGATTTGAACTTTTGTTCATGACTATAGCCTCCAACTTAAAAAAATGAATGTATATATTCATCAATGCTAGTATATCAAAATCATGTTGAAAGAAATGACAACAGAGGACTTGTTGTATATCCTTAGGGATAGGGGATAAAGAGTACTGCCCACATATTCCCTGAGTGTTGTAGAAGGTAACTAACTGGGGTGGGAGCAGGGGGCTGAAAACCCTACTCTCTAAAAGAAGGATCAGAACAAGTACCCAATCAAGGATCTTTTCCTATAAAACTGTCATCTGTTCTTGACACGACCTCATTTGCACCAAAAATGACAAAAGTATAAGAAAAGTACATATCTGTTTTATAAAACCTGTTTGCCATTTCTAACTTTACTGACAAGGTAAATCTACAAATCATTTTGCCATAAAGGAATAAAAGCAAATTAAAAGGCATTCCATCAATTTGCAAGATAAAACAAGTAATTATGAAGATGTACAAGAAGCACTTTTCACTCTTTCTCTGATAACTGTGGAGCAGAAGCCTCTTCATGGGTATTACAAGGATATACTGTATTTACTTTTAAGCTGTTTACTTCTCATTTAGAGAGGTTAAGAACACCTATACAGGTAAGCAACCACAGGTTTAAGAAATGAAACGAGAAATTACTTTTTTTTTGGTGTTGGAGGTTCCATTCCCAGAAAATAATGCACACTAAGGCTAGGCCTTCATTGAAATATTGAATGGATTATGAAAGGGAAAAAAGAGACAAGGGAAAGCATTCACAAAATTTGGAGGAAGTGAAAAACCTGTCTCTAAAAATGTGTCATATCATAGTTATTGGGAAAGAAATGAGAAGGTAGAGTTCCAAAGCTTCCAGGTGGTGAAAAAGAAACACTTATCAAAATGGCCCAAATGTGATTTGCTAATGGCCACACAGTAATCATGTAACATAGCAGCTTGGTGAAAACTACAATGTTTACTTAGTGGTGAGGGCACATAAGCAGCCAGATCTCAGAAGCAGAAACCTAAGTAATACCTAGAAAGAGGGAAAGTGAATCAACACCACAATGTAGGGCAAGCAGGTCAAGTTTTCAAGTTAGCCTGGGAAAGTTTATAAGTCAGACTACTTTTGACTCAACTCTATGAAGTAATGATGAGGAGCTAGAACCATCCCAGAAGTGAGAGCAATACTCTTTATATGAGGAGCATCTGTTCAAAACAAAAAGAAATATTGACTTCAAAAGAGGAATTCTGCTTTCTTAAAGGGAGATTTAGCTGGGGTTTTCAGAGAGAGTAGATGTTGCAGAAGTAAGAATTTTGTTCATTGAGTCAAGAGGTGGAATTACAGATCTGTCAGAGGAAATAGGAAGGTTATGAGAAGGTTTTGAAAGATAGATGAGTAGAAGTTGGGTCTTAGAGGCATTAAACTTAACCAGATTTTGTACCATTGAACTTTAGGGAGAATTAAAAGATGTTTTGAAAGGCGGTATATAATGTGCGAAAGACAGGAGAACAAAAGGGAACATCGGTGAAGGGGGCAATAGGGAAAGTGATAACAGGTAGTGATGAAGTGTGGAGGAGATGGATTGAGTATTTGAAGGATTGTTGAATGTGTTTGATGATAAAGTAGCAGATGTAGGGTGTCTTGGTCATGGTGGCATGCGAAGTGAGAGTCATGATGGTTTGGTGGAGAGAGAAGAGGTGGTGAGTCTTGCCTTAGATGAAATGTGGCATGGCGGCTGGTGTGGATGGTACTGCTGCTGAATTTAGTAAGAAAGGGGGTGACTGTGCTGTTGATTGGTTTGTATGGATATTCAATGTATGTATGGATCATGATGAGGTGCCCAAGCATTGGCAAAATGCATGTATAGTGCCACTGTATAAAGGCAAGGGGGATACAAGTGAGTGTTCAAACTACAGAGGTATAAGTTTGTTGAGTATACCTGGTAAGTTATATGGAAAGGTATTGATTGAGAGGGTGAAGGCATGTACAGAGCATCAGACTGTGGAGGAGCAGTGTGGTTTCAGAAGTCATAGTGGATGTGTGGATTAGGTGTTTGCTTTAAAGAATGTGAGAAATATTTTGAAAAACAGATGGATTTGTTTGTGGCATTTATGGGTCTGGAGAAGGCATATAACTGGGTTGATAGAGATGCTTTGCAGAAGATATTAAGAATGTATGGTGTAGGAAGTAGGCTGCTAGAAGCAGTGAGAAGTTTTTATCAGGATTGTAAGGCATGTGTATGAGTAGGAATAAAGGAAAGTGAATGGTTCCCAGCAAAGGCTGGTCTGTGGCACGGGTGTTTGATGTCACCATGGTTGTTTGATTCATTTATGGATGGGGTGGTGAGGGAGGTAAATGCAAGGGTCTTGGAGAGAGGGATGAGCATGTAGTCTTGTTGTGGATGGGAAGGCCTGGTTCGTGAGTCAGTTGTTGTATGCTGATGATATAGGACTAGTGGCTGATTCAAGTGAGAAACTGCACATGTTGGTGACTAAGTCTGGAAATGTATGTGAAAGGAGAAAGTGAAGTAAATGTGAATAAAAGCAAGAATATTAGGCTCAGCTGGGTTGAGGGGCAAGTTAGTTGGGATGTGTGTCTGAATAGAGAAAAACTGGAGAAAGTGAAGTGCTTTAGGCATCTGGAAGTGGACTTGGCAGCTAATGGAACCATGGGAGCGGAGGTGAGTCATAGAGTAAGGGAGGAGGCAAAGGTTCTAGGAGTGCTGAAGAATGTGTGGAAAGAGAGAACATTATCTGGGAGGACACAAATGGGTATCTTTGATGGAATAATAGTTCAAACAATATTATATGGTTGTGAGGCATGGGCTATAGATAGGACTGTGCAGAGGAGAGTGGATGTGATGGAAATAAAATGGTTTGAGGCCAGTACGTAGTGTGAGGTGGTTTGATTGAATAAGTACTGAAAGGGTAAGAGAGATGTATGGAAATAAAAATAGTGTGGTTGAGGGACCAGAAGAAGGTGTGTTGAAAATGGTATGGACACATGGAGAGAATCAGTTAGGAAAGGTTGAGAAAGAAGATATTCAGTACCCGCAAAAAGTTTGAGGAATATAGGACCTTTTGTTGTATGGTTGGGTGCTCTTAGAATTTCTGTGTCTATCAGCCTACCAAATGCTCAGATCTCACTTAATTAGTACTTGGCAACTCTCCCTGGTGATCCCATCACCACAGACTGAGGAGCATGTCAGTGTCTGATGGGACAAGCTATAGAGAGGGGATGCATGCTATGAGCTGCCGGATTAACAAAGACCTTTTTTTCATTTTATTCACTTTTTGTGCCACATCCACCCACCCACACCTTAGAATGGGGCACAAGAACCTCACTCAGCAAGAAAAGGCTCGGATTCTTGCCCTGAAGTAGGACAAAATGTCGGTGAAGGAGATTTGTCAGCAAGTCATCCATGAACAGCCTTGTTGCAAAAGCCAAAAGTATCCCACAAGATGAAGTTCCAGCTTGTAAATCTGTAACAGGGAATCCTAAAAAGACTTCAGCAACTACAGACAAGCTTATCAAGAGGCAATTATTGATAAAGCCATGCATGACAACAAAACAATTGCAACAAGCCTATCCCATCCTCCTCAGAAGTGTTGAAGAATGCACCATTCAAGAGCGCTGCCAGAAACACCCGAACCTGCCTCTTCTTTCCCTAACCAGAAAACCCCTGCTGACTTGCAAGATGTATGATGCTCATCTCAGTTTTGCAACAAACTACAAACATTTCACTGTTGAGGACTGGAGAAGGGTCTTATGGAGCAATGAGTCAACTGTCCAGTGTGGTGGTGAGGCATGGCAAGTTGAGACATCCCTCACACAAGAATCTCCCTGACTCCCTTTATGTGCAAATGACTGTCAAACACCCTGACTCAGTCATGATTTGGGGTTGCTTCAACGGAGAGTTAGGGATTATGGGATTTCATGTGCTTCCCAAGAACATCACAATGAATGGAGATCGCTATATTGAAGTTCTTCGAGACCACATGATGAATCTTTATGAGATCCATGGCTGCAACTTCTTTATGCAAGACAGTCCACCATGTTACAAGGCAAAGAACATCATGAAATGCTTGTCAGACAAGCAGGAGAACATCCTTCAATGGCCCGGGAATTCTCCAGACATCAATCCCAATGAGGAGCTGTTGTCTCACATGAAGCTTAAACTTCAAGAAAGGAACACTTCTTCAATTCCTCATCTTCTTCAAGCCATCAGAGACATCAGGTTGAACAGAAATGGCCCTGATTACTGCAGAAACCGTACTGACTTCATGCTGCAATGCATACAAGCTGTACTGAAGGCAAGTAGTGGCCACACTAAGTATCAAAATAAAGAAAATGAAAGTTTTTTTCATACACATTCCTCAGACCTTCTGAGGGTACTGTATGTGTCAGAAGTGGAGGGAACAAGAATGGAGAGACCCATTGGAGATGGAAGGATGGAGTGAAAAAGGTTTTGAGCGATCAGGGTCTGAACATGCAGGAACGATGTGGTATACTTGGGTCAATGTGCTGTCAATGGACTGAACCAGGGTATGTGAAACATCGGGGATAAACCATGGAAAGGTCTGTGGTTTTGGTGCATTACACAAGACAGCACATTGACCCAAGTAT
>JAYMFT010019807.1:0-15266 GCA_038088735.1 Panulirus argus
TATGCATGTGTATGTATATGTACGTATATATGTATATGTATGTATTGTGCATATATATGCATGTATGTATATATGTGAGTGGATGTATCTTTCTTCGTCTGTTTCCTGTCGCTACGTCGCTAACGCGGGAAACAGCGATCAAGTATAATATATATATAATTTGTGCGTGTGTAACCGCAGGAACATTTTGCGAATGTGTATGTCTGCTTTAAGATTCATGGCTGGAATTCCTGACTAAATATGGCCATGTCGTCAAATCATACTCAAATCTTTGTTGACAGAGTCTAACTGTTTTGTTTTCCAGGTGTATTTCTGAGATTTATATTTTCGTAAATCCAAATGTGATTTTCAAGAATGCGTTTCTGAGTTTTTACGTAATACTTCATAAATTTTCAAGCATTATGCTATAAATTCGAGAGTGTAATTTAAACGTTCTTATTTTTTGTCAGAACTCGGAGGACGCCAAAATTTTCCTTCCCTGCTTACTACTCTACTCGCGAGTAAAGAATTCTAAGCTTTAACGTTCATTGATCGATCTCTCGTGGCTTAAAGTGGCCAATACTCTAAGCAAAAAGAACACACATAAAAAAAACTGAGTATTCAATAAAACTCTATAATAGTAAAACTAGAAACAATGGCTACAGTTCCTACATAAAAATACTGAACTAAATGAAACAAATGCTCACTTTGTGGCGGAGGACACGAGATTACATAATCACATTTCACCTCGTACGTGAAGAAAGTAAACTCGTGTGGGGGGGGTTGGGTATTACTGTTATACTCTTTTCACACCCAAATCATGTGACTCACAAAAGAATGAGTCAATCTCTAAACCCAACTCTGTCGCTCACGGACGAAGGTCCATTCCATCGACTTCATCTTTCATAGAAAATGGATACCACTTGTTTTTGGGGAAAATAATACAACAAAACGACTTCATTCGACCCAACCAATATATTAGAAATATCTGGTATATATATTAGATGTATTATGCCGATTTATAGGTTCAGAGATAAATGTTTGGCGGAAAGTGTCCATGTACGCACTTTGTTTTCATGGGAGTTTGCCCTGCGAAGTCGACGGTGTGTGGCAGTCGAGCTGTCGTTGTCAGCTGTTCCGTGTTTTCATCAACGTCACATAACTCTGTGCTCTTACCAAGATGTCGTACGCTTATTTATTCAAGTATATCATTATTGGAGACACTGGTTAGTATTGCTAAGCGTTCGAGGACGACGCTGCAGCGGTTTCCCGCGGAAACACGAGTTACAAGTGCTCAGAATCGTGTTTGATAACAGTGGTCCTTCAATATGGCGAAAATCGATTTGCTTGGGGGTAAACGCGCTGTTGATGGGTGTTTTATCTAGCCTCTGCCTTCGCAGGATATTGAAATGAGTTACTTAAGGATGGAGTGACGGATATCCTACTTTGTATGAGTACGTTAGAACGAGGAAGAAGGTCTCGAAGATTATGTAAGGCGAGGTATTCAGTCACCCATACCCCTGGATTATTCCCAGTAACAGCATTACACTGTGCTTGGTGAGGCGTAGTGCGTATCACTGCATCCGCACTAATTATAGCAAATTAGGTCTTCAAGTAGGCAGGATGATTAGACGATATGGCGTTTTAAACGGAGTTGATATGAAATATGTAGCAGAACTCTACAGTTGGTTGAACGCTGAAACAAAGTGAAAGTATGGGGTAAAGAAAAGACGAATTAAAGCAGCAAAATATCCAATTTTTTCATACAGAATAATTACACTTACGATATTTACATACAGTAATATATGTATTTAAATATCAGAATTACTTCCGTAGAGGGATAGTCTCTTTGATAAGCACCTATGGTTACCATGAGAGAGACATTCGTCAGATTTTTAGTGGGCTCTTCAAGGTAAGCCTGTGAAATCTAGCACTCATATGAGGAACTTAGGCCCCTTGCTATGAAAGTCGTCTTGTGATTTTCACTCGCATATAAGGATAAAGCTCCTTAATTCATAAAGTGAGGATAGTATCCTGAAGTTTCCATACTGTACGACCAGCTTTGCAGTGGATTAAAACTAACTTTGGATATCATGTGATAAGTACTGTAATTAAATATTACGGTAAGAATTGCAGATCATGATTAGGTGCCTTACATATTTTTCATTTTATTCATGACACAAGCAAAGCATATCCCAATCAAAGGCCATCCCATGTGAAAGAAATAATGTGAGAAGAACATTTCAGTTAATCATATTGTATCGATTTTTTACAAATGTTTAACGTACATTTACCTAAATGAATCCCACATTTTCCGTGATATTCATAACCCTCACCAGTATCTCCCTATGTAATATAAGAATTAACTTTAACCTTAATCAAATAATAAAGCTCTAAATTTTGTAAACGCTTCATTAGCAATGCAGAATTACACTCTCAACATCCAATGCCATTTCTAAGTGTAAGTAATCTGGTAATTTACATCATTTACGGAGGTAAAAATTTTTGTGACAATGAACTACGCATGAATAGGGTAATTTTACAGTTTCTCCCTACAGATATTTTTGGGTGAGAGATGGCATATATCCAAATTTAATGAACTGGCCTAACCTAACCTAACGTAGGGGATGAGCATTCCTAGCTGGGATCTTCCCAAAAGTAGATTATTTGATTGTATATAACAGAAGTTTCGTAACTTCTCTGGCCCGTAACCTGTAAGAATACCAAAAATTTTATGAAAATATATAAATAGTGACCATAAATAGTGAAGTAATTTTGTGAATATGGGTTACGAGGCTCACAACCCCCCCACTCTCTTTGCAGGAGGAATTATGCACTGCAAGATCATCAGGGCTATCTCACAGTTATATGAACTATATTATTTTATTTTTTCAACATAGTCTTTGTATTTACGTGTATTTTTTAATAGTAATGAGAGTAATTTTGGAACTTGTATTGGGAGCCACACTTCATACCCCATTCTCCAGCCTGTTGCTGGGTGTTCTATCACCGTACTCTAAGTAATGTCAGCTTAGTTTTATCAGTATGCTTTAATTTTACATTTATCTCTTTCATGTTATAATGAGAAATAAGATTTGACCTTGCTTTTTTTTTTTTTTTTTTTGTTTAGATTGCAAACATCTTTCTTTGTTTTTGCTAACATTTTTTACTTAGTCCATCAAAGAGAAGCTTAAGATATCAGATATTCTTTAGATTATGTTAATGTGACATTTAAAGCACACCTTAAAACTAGCTTTTGATGCAGTAGCTATTGATTAATTTTTTGCTGCAGTCACTGGTCACATTCCTTTAGTGTTAAGTTCCAGGTTCATCTTTTTATAATGGCATAACATAGCAAGATTAGGAGCATCATACCTTATTCCTTGATATTGAATATTGTGATAGCATTGAGGATTATGATTTTCTTGTCATATCAGAACAAGTTCAGAGAGCCTTTCAAGAACCTGTCTCTGGGTTTGGATATGTCAAACAAGGCTTAATCTCTTTGTTTCACCTTTGCAGGAGTGGGGAAATCATGCCTTTTGCTGCAGTTTACAGACAAGCGATTTCAGCCTGTTCATGATCTTACTATTGGAGTTGAGTTTGGGGCTCGCATGATCACAATTGACAACAAGCAAATCAAGCTCCAGATATGGGATACAGTAAGTAGCAGTTATTTTTTGTAATGCTGATTTTAACGAGTTATACATCTGTGCCCCACATTACGTTTCTAATTCTAGATATATTATCAACTTATGACATGTGTGCTTTGTACTTGTGAAAAATTTGAATAAAATAGAAATTTTGGTGCTCCTGTAGTATGCGGTCTACCACAGTATGAATTCTACTGTGACCTCACCTCACCTCTCGTGACACCCACCTGTGGTCTACCATTAGTGAACTGTATTGTTAAGTTAGGTTAGGTTAGTGTTTATTTTTATGTTCCTGCTATTTAAATGTATAAATATTTTGTAGATAAGGTAGATTGTATGCTATACTGTTAGATAACCTTGGTAGACTGCATACTATAGTAGTAAATGAGGTAGACCGCATGCTATAGTGTTTGATACTGTGGTAGACTGCATACTATAGTAGCACCGAAATTTTGATGTCAGAGATTTTAATGTATAGATTATCATCTTTTTATAATTAAATATATCTGGGTATTTTGAGGTATGTTTTATCTTGCATTATTTAATGATTTCATGGCAAAATGCTATTAGATTTGTATCCCACCAATTGGCAAAATATATCATTATCCTACCCACTGGCGATGAGCTTGTACAGTAACAAAATTTTTTGTAATTCACTGAACAGATACCTTAATTTTACTGGCTATTTTGTGTCTGTTTAGTGTAGATTATTGAGGAAGGTAGTCACACACTTCAGTATGTGTTTAGTGGTGTGAATGACTCAGACAAGAGTGCCAGCCAGGATGCTCATGAGCAAGAAAGACGAAGGCTTCTCCAGTTTTTACAGCTGTCAAAGTTTGCTTGATGCTTCTACTTTGAGGAAATGTTGTAGGTTTTTTTATGTTAAAGGCTTCAGTCACAAATAAAGTCCACATCATGGATGGGCCATAATTGAGATAAAGAGAGAATAATGAAAGGGAAAAAGAGACAAGGGAAAGTATTTATGAATTTTGGAGGAAGTGAAAAACCTGTCTTTTAAAATGTGCTAGGTCTTAGTTATTGGGAAAGACATGAGAGGTTGGTGATTTGATTCTCATGTACCTGGTAGTGAGAGAAGTGAAGGAGTGTATTCTAGGGGAGCCAGGCAAGTGCTTTGTAGTCTTCATGCAAAGGATGAATGTTTATACTGACATGATATACTAATTTGTCCAGTACATTTATATGCATCGTACAAATGTGTTCAAGTCGTGTCAGTGAATGACCAAAGTTAAGTATGTTTCAGTGATGTATTAGAGATATTCATCAAGGAAAACCATTTAGATAGCTTATTTTTTTATCTGATGTATTTCTACTAAGAATAATAATTTGTACCACTGCTTCTCAGAACAAGTTGTAAATTACTAATTGCACAGTAAATGAATTTAGTTTTAAGAGAGTGTAACTTATAAGGGTGTATGCCATGCAATGCCCATACTGTTGTGACATAAGTGGTATTATCTGTTAACTTCAGGATTCAGGTTTGTATATAACAAGATTGAAGTTTAGCTTACCTCAGGGACACGTTTGATATACCTTTAGATTAAAAATTTGAATTTATTTTATGTCCAGATTTTTGTACTGTACAACCTTACTGTAATTGAACACATGATTTGTGAGTAGCTGCAATGCATACTGTATTGTGCTTTGTATGTATTGTGATAATTTTGATTTAGTGTGCATATGAGTGTGTATGGTAATAATCTTGATTTAGTGTGCACATGCAGGAGGCCATTTCTGCACTTTGCTTCATTCTACAGGTGGCACTTTTTATTTTTTCTAGATTAACAGATTTTCATGTGTTTATTTTACAATTCATTGTTTGGTTATCTCTCTTGAGCTCATAAGAATATGTGCAGGTGTCATGATAGTAAGTCCAACTCTGCCGTAGTAGGTAAGATAGAGATTTTTTATTTTCCTTTGTAGTTGAGTCATATTTCTGAGAGTAAAGTTTTACATTTAATACTTTTGAATATTTTTTTCTCAGTTTGCTGAACAAGATAGGATTATAAATACACAGTCATCACTGTCTGATGTTTTGTTATTACAAAGTCCATGAAAAATAGTTGATGTAAATTTGGAAAAATATAAAAAATTTCAGAAACCACGTTTGACTCTACTGGGCAGTTGTTCATTAGTGAGTGTGATTTCCACTAGGGCAGCCAGTCCAATACATGTAACATACGGTAGTTAAACAACTCGTATCCTTATGTTGTAATTTTGCTTATGACTTCCTTTAAACCCTATATCTATCAGTGGAAAGTGCTCAGGTTAGTCTTTTGCCTGTGGGATGAGGAATAGCAGGGAGAACACCAATATAGAAGCAAAGTTAGACATTCTGAAGTGTTTTGATGCTGGTTAAGATGGTGTTGATATTGCCAGAGCTCTTGGCCTCCCTACCACATCAGTGATAACACTTGTTGAGCATGCTGAGAATATGAGGCTTATGCCTCAAATTTGTTACCTGTACCTGTACCTATGCTGGAGGTGAAGTTATGGTGAACATAGAGCAAGTTTTGCATGTCCAGATCAAATATCAGAATCTAGATAATGTATCTGTGCTTACAGGCACCGTGACTTTAAAGCAGTACTATTTTAAACTGTTTTTCTTGTGGAGATTCTTAGTCTAATAATGTTCCTGTTTTGTGCTGCAAGCATTTTGGCATTCAAAGAATGGGATTCAAGCAGTATTCCATGGGTTTGCCTTCCAAGCAATAGATGTTGGTTAATACAAAGATTTGCTGTAATTCTGGAAATCCTTATAACACTAAGGACTGGGTCATTGTCATCAGCTGGGTATGGGATGAAGTTAAACCCTCTTCAATGAACGTATGCTCTCACCATCTTTGGCCTGCAGTTATGAATGATGTGATAGGATTTCCCACCAGTGCCAATGAAATTTCTGAAGTTGTGAAGCTAACTGAAGCATGTGGAGGGGGAGGGGTGAAAAGGCATGAGAAGTGAGGAGGTGGAGGAGCTGTTGCAATCTCAACATAGAGAACTGACAAATGAGGAGTTTCAAGAGTTTATAGCACTTAGAAGCAGTATCAGTGAAGGTGACGTGGAGGATGAACATGCTAACCCTGTTCCCATACCAGAGGCATTGCCAGACTTACGAAAGGTGATCAAGTTGGCAGAGAATGGGTTGGACCCAGTAACAGAGAGGTGTCAAATTTAAGTGAAGACTTGAGGTCTATTATTTAATTTCAGTATACAAGGAAGAGTACCTGTATGGACTCTACATTAATATCTTGTTTTATTTTTTGTTTAGTTCACATATATTTACTTTCAGGTTTTTATTAAAAAGATTTAAGTATTTTTCCGTATGATACATTTCATGGTTGCATTTTCCTATTTCCATTAATTCCATAAGTTAAGTTAGTACGATGTAGTTTTGCCTAACATACTGTTTTCCAGGAACATAAGTGTTGTATTGGCAAAGGATTCAGTGTATCTTGATCATGTATTTTTATGGTTTGCAAAGTGTTACCCTTGTCTATGAGTTGGATTAGACATGGGACACTAGGTGTGTCTTCTTTAGGAAATATGGATTGAAAGAAAAGGTACTTAACATATTTGCCATGGATTCATTGCCAAAAACCAAGTCTCTCTTTTCAGAAAATATTGGACCAGTGACTGGGTAATGATAAAACTTTTTCGTTTGAATGTACAATCTTGTCTTGGGTGGATGGAATATGAACATAATTTGCCAGTTTTTGGGCTAGAAATAGTATTTTGCCTTGCCTTCTTTGAAATATGCATGTAAGTACATAACAACCTTAAAATACCCTAACATATCATCAGTAAAAGATTATTAGATTACACTGAAAGTACATCCAATGCCATTTCTAAGTGTAAGTAATCTGGTAATTTACATCATTTACGGAGGTAAAAATTTTTGCGACGCAATGAACTACGCATGAATAGGGTAATTTTACAGTTTCTCCCTACAGATATTTTTGGGTGAGCGATGACATACATCCTAATTTAATGAACTTGCCAAACCTAACCTAACGTAGGGGATGAGCGTTCCTAGCTGGGGTCTTCCAAAAAATAGATTATTTGATTGTATATAACAGAAGTTTCGTAACTTCTCTGGTCCGTAACCTGTAAAAATACCAAAAATTTTACGAAAATATATAAATAGTGACCATAAATGGTGAAGTAATTTTGTGAATATGGGTTATGAGGCTCACAACCCCCCCACTCTCTTTGCAGGAGGAATTATGCACTGCAAGATCATCAGGGCTATCTCACAGTTATATAAACTATGTTATTTAACTTTTTTCAACATAGTCTTTGTATTTACATGTATTTTTTAATAGTAATGAGAGTAATTTTGGAATTTGTTTCGGCAGCCACACTTCATACCCCATTCTCCAGCCTGTTGCTGGGGTTTCTATCACAGTACTATAACTATAAGTAATGTCAGCTTAGTTTTATCAGTATGCTTTAATTTTACATGTATTTCTTTCATGTTATAATGAGAAATAAGATTTGACCTTGCCTTTTTTTAGATTGCAAACATCTTTGTTTTTGCTAACATTTTTTACTTAGTCATTAAAAGAGAAGCTTAAGATATCAGATATTCTTTAAATTATGTTAATGTGACATTTAAAGTACACCTTAAAACTAGCTTTTGATGCAGTAGCTATTGATTAACGAAGTGAGCGAGATCTTCAGACTTGGGTAAGCCAAAAGTTTCTGACTAGCGTCAAACCATCTAAGCATTCCTGATTTTACCGCAGTAGTGATAGACTTATGTCTTGTACTCCTCTGGGTATCTTTAGCTTTCCTTTCAGACTTTCTGAAATGCCAACACATACTTTGGGTGCAATAAATCATGGGGTAACAATGAACACACATGAATGATTGCATTTTGACAGTTGCTGTTGCATCATTGAAATGTGCATAAGAAATGGCTACACAAATAATCAAAATATGCTGACATTTAAGTAATAAAAGTCTCTCAGACATTGAAAGTATGGTGATTTTTTTTTTCAAATTTCTTGCTAGTTGAGGCATATATGTCTCTAAGTTTGTATAACATACCCTAATTTTAAGATGTCACACAAATGAAATGATGAGTCAAAAAGGTCTCAAGCAGAGTTACATATGTATTATGCAGTTTTAGAGAAGGTTTACCCCCAGAGCTACTGGAAAAGGATTCTCCTCTCTTTGATATAGGAGGATTGATGTTTCTCATTGTAAGTGAATCATGTTCATCTCAGACTTTGGCTTGTTGGTTGTAATACCTTGCATTTACCTCAGGTGTCTTTGCAAGTGGTCTTTAAACTGATCCAGATGCTGCTTTCTAAGAAACAATACTTTTTATTTTCATAAAATCCGAGTCAATATTATCAACATTTGTTGAATCTTTCTGTAGGATTAAGATAAGCAAACTACAGAATACCAACACTTCCATTGTGTCATCTGTTACTGTTAAGTAGTGTAAATCTTATTCAACAAGGAAGTATCTGCTCTTAATATCTAACCAAGATTCATACTTTCATATATTTTCATACAGATTTCTTATTCATATACTGCATGAATTAACTGAAGAAGTTTGATTAATACACAGTATGCAGTAAGATGATATACTGTGTTAAATGTTGTGGGTTATTTTGAGAAGTACTTATGCATAGTAAGAGTGTATACAGTCTTAGGATTATCTTTAATACCTGAAAGATGTTTTAAAGATTTCATGTCTGATGGAGATAACTTGACATTGAAGCCCAGAAAATTTAGGGGGGCTTTGTGCGGGCTTTATCAAAAATTGAAAATATTTTTCCTTAATACAGTTTCTAAAGTTCCTCATTGTTCCTTTTTGGTCATTAGGTAGTGCATGTTGTACAGCAAAATCATTATGATTTAATCTCACTTACACAAAAATTGTACATATCAACAATAGTTAAGAAAAACAAATGATCACTTAGCCTAACTTTATTTGGTTCTGTACTGGCATGTAAAGTTTGCATATCAGCCGTTGGTATGCTGGCCATGTCATCACTTGACATATTATATCATCACTTCAGAGCCTGACTACAAACACAGTTATGAAATTCATCCATGTATCTCTTCATTTTATAATAATAACACTTCACACTTTTGGAGATTCTTTGCTTAGTAAGTGGTAGAAGTTATGCCATTCACCCATTCATCTGTTTTCATTGTATGATAATAACACTTCACACTTTTGGAGACTCTAATGTGATGCCTAGTCTAACATGAACGCTTCACACTTTTGGGGACTCTAACATGATGCCTAGTCTAACATGAACGCTTCACACTTTTGGAGACTTACATGTGATGCCTAGTAAGTGATAGATAGTTTTCACGTACAGTGTTTTACAATGCATCATAGGGTTTTTACATATGATTTATATATATAATTTTCAGATGCATAACTTCATGCCATTTGTTTGATTTCTAGATGTATACATAATTGATAGTATACATTTATGCCATTTGCATAATTTTCAGACATACATAATTCATAGTATACAGTATTGTTTATTTGTTGCGTAATGACGTGAGTCATCTGTATATATGTGCCTGCTCTCCCCTTGTTCTAGAATATTCCACTCTTATTTATATTGCTTTAAAGATCAATTTCCTGTTATGATCAGATTACATGCATTAAGCATATGCCAAATCTGTACCATTATCATAAATACCCCAGAGACATTTGTGTGCTGGGCCCAGTGTTCTTGGCAGCACAGTTGTTGCAAAATATAGTGAGAACACGCTTATGTTAAGTGGGTAACTGATAATAACACAGCAGATTGTATCCTGATGCAAACTATAGTTTCTTGTGACAGTACCCAAAGAAAAATGCACATCTTTGAATTTATAAATTTTGGTGGGAGGAGGTAACCTGTCAAAGTATGGTTGCAGTCGTTTTGCTGAGTATGTCTGAGTAAATTACAGATCTTATTGGATTATTAACCTTAGCAGTTGATCACCCTAGAGCTCAAACAACCAGCCAACCAAAAATGCTCCACCTAGGTTCTGTTTTTTTTAGCAAATACATCAGGCTACATATGAAAATGCCGCTATAGGTTTAGGAATTTTAAACCCTCCTCCAGTCACAGCATGTTACTTAAGAAAATTTTTCTCATTCTTATTTTACTTCCAGGCTGGACAGGAGGCATTCCGATCTATTACACGCTCATATTATCGTGGTGCAGCTGGAGCTCTTCTAGTGTATGATATCACGAGGAGGGAGACCTTCAATCACCTTACCCAGTGGTTGGAGGATGCCCGTCAGCACTCCAATTCAAACATGGTTATCATGCTGATTGGCAACAAGAGGTCGGTTAACAGTTAGAATAGATAGCCCATAGCAACTTTTTTTACTTATATGGTGTGGGAAGAAACTGGTAAAAGTAAGAAAAACCTGTGAAGGAAATGGGAAATTAGTATTATTTGATGAATATGTTACCGCCGTCCTTCCTTAAACCATTAAGCAGTGGAGTTTTCTTCCTCCTTTAGCCTTTACATCTTTCTAGACCTTTCTTCCATGAAGAGTCAGATCTACAGACACTTCTGTATTCCTAGTTACTTTCTACATCGTTTGACGGGCATATTTGTGCCTTTGTTATGTCAGTTACTAGGTAAAAATGAAAATGAAGGACTGATGATGAGAGCATATGTCAGACTTCTTGGATGGTTAAATGCTGATTGTGGTAGTGTTTCCTGCACTGTGAAGATATCAAGAGAAAAGTATTTTCATTATGAGAATAATTAGTCCATCTTTTTTCCCAGATTATACCTGTGTAGATAATGGAGGCAAACATATCTACTTCCCAAGTTGCTTGATATGACTTCTTTTATTATCCCTCTGTGCACTATTAGTTTTCCAGCGTCATTAATGTTATTTTATGTGGCTGAAAGATTTGTATGAACTATCTGTGTCAAGTTAAGTAAAAGAATGATATAGAAATAAAACATTTTTTTTATATTTCTTATTACAGTGATTTGGATTCTCGGAGGGAGGTAAAACGAGAGGAAGGTGAAGCTTTTGCCAGGGAACATGGCTTGGTATTTATGGAGACCTCAGCAAAAACAGCAGCCAATGTAGAAGAAGCATTTATCAACACAGCACGCGAGATCTATGAAAAGATACAGGAGGGAGTCTTTGATGTTCATAATGAGGTGAGGATTAGTGTATCATCATAGATATACAAATTTGGGCTCTGTTTACTGGCTTAACCATGGTTAATCTGAACATTGAAGTGATGGCAAGATAGATCCTTTGTTGTTGAGGAACATGATGGGTTTGGGAAGGGAAAAGGGTGTGTGGATCAGATTTGTGTTCCCCCCCCCCTTTTTTTTTTTAAGGCTCCACTCACGGACAAAAGTCCACATCAAGGCTGGGCCCTAATTGAAATATAGAGAGAATTGAGAAAGGGGGGAAAAACAGACAGGGAAAGTATTTACAGATTTTTGAGAAAGTGAAAAACATGTCTCTTGAAATGACCCAGGTCATAGTTATTGGGAAAGACATGAGAAGGTCACTGATGTTTAGATTCAGCCCATTTCCTTCGAGGCCGGAATTCCATCATATCATTATTCTGAGGATTTTGGTATCTTCTCCGGAAACCCTGTGAAGCCATTTGCATATGCAAAAATGAGATCTTTACTCATATTATGGTTAGCATTCATAACGCAGGTGTTATAACTCCGTCTTGTTTAAGTCCAGTAACTGTTTTAAGTCACTATCAGATGTGAAGAGGTTCGGGTATTGTAACTATGATGAACTAACTAGAAGAAGTTACAGTTTGAGTCCAGGAATCAGACCGGTAGACTAACTGGGTCTGGTAGAGTCAATCTGGCGTTCCGTCTCCGTAGAATTTCTCATGGTAGATTATAATTCTGGTAGACACACTGGCCCACAGTTTAGTGACTGTCGGACTGGTTCTAAATGGTTGATTCTTGATAGAGTGACTGGTAGAAGAACTTCGACTGACAGGTTCTGATAGTCTGGTTCTGGTAGATCAAATCTGGTAGACTGGCCTCTCGTACACCGACCCTGGGTAGACTCACTAACCTCTGACGCAGAGTGACCATGGGAGACCAAGTCTGGCACACCCGAGTCATTCAGCGAGACTCGCCCAGGGGGAAAAAAAAAACTCTGTTCGGTCTTAAATTCACTAAAGGTTATCATCTATACCTTTTGCCATCGCCCTTCTGACCTCTAGTGGTTGTGTGGGTTAGCACTATGCAGCTGCTAACCCTTGAATTCATAGAAGCCGCTCACAAAGCCCACTAAGACGCATATAATGACTACATTGATTACAGAATATTACAATATAAGCTCCTTACTCCTGCGACGTCAGTTTAGAGACGCCAAACTTTGATTAGGGCAAGTGGTCCCGTATTATTGGCTGGCGGAGAAGACCCCAAGCTCTGACGGAGGGGGGAAGGGAGCGACAGGCCCCCCGAGAAGGGGGCAGTGGCGTGGGCACCAGTAGCTGTGGGAGGCGAGGGATCGGCGAGGAAGGAGGGAAGGGTGGGAGAGGTGGGTGGGTGGTAGAAGGGTTTGGAAAGGGGCAGATGAGGAGGACGAGAGAGGACTATTCCATCACCACCATCGTACTCACCACATGCTCCTCTTCCGCCACCACAATCCATCACTACCACCAACTCGGCCACCTACGCCAACAACAGCGCAGGTGCTTACCACTGCCACCACCGACCCTGCCACCATTAACAACACCGTCAACTACAACAGCACGTCAGTTGGTCCACAGAAGAAACTACAGACTTGGCCTCACCAGTCCCTCTGGCCTATCCTCAGCAATCCCCTTGGCCACCATAACCACGGGTGGGAAGCTGGATAGACTCGACTATTCCCCTAACCATTGCGCCCCCCAGTGGGTGGCTGGCTGGGCCCAACAATTTCCCTAACCACCTTAACCACTGATAGATGGTTGGCTAGAATAACCAATCCCCTTGGACTCGATTAACCACAGATGGCTGGCAGGCTAGACTCAACAGTCTCCCTAGCCACTATAACCACATACAGAATGCTGACAGGAGCCGTCAAATTCCCTCTGGCCAACATAACCACAGACAGGTAGTTGGCTAGACCCAACAGTCTCCCTGGCCACAATAGGTGGGGGGTCATATGACTCCACCCTGGAGGACTCCTGCATCTCAAGGACGTACCCATGTTTACCAAAAAGCTGCAGCTGCTGTGATAAAAGAAAATTGGTAGGAGTTGATCTTCACATAATCGTTCATGTTATCATCATTTCCTTTCCGGGTCGGCCAATTTGTGCCTGTTTTTCTTCTCCCTCTCCCCACATCCTCTCTCTCCCTCCCTCCCTCTCTCTCCCCACACTCCCTCACCTCACCCTCCTCTCCTCGAAGCTCGGAACCTCCGTTCATTGTGCTCTGTCGGTTTCAGTCCCCGTAAGTCTGCCAATCATGGCCTTGCTCTCGCACAAGCTACCCACCTCATTAGCCCTCGCCACACCGTTGCCACGGTGGATTGTTACCCTTCCGTTAAGGGTGGGGTACACTGTGGTATACCGAGGACGGTACGATCTCCCTACGGTAAAAGGTACAGGATGTAAGGTACAGGTGATGGTGATAGGAGCTTACGCAGAATGCATGGTGTTGTGGGGTAAGGTACATACAACTTCTTAGGGTACATGTGTGCGGTGAAGGGTGCAGTATTGTCCAGGTACCGTAATCAAACTAAGCAGGATGCGGTACTGCCGAAGGGCAGGCCCCTGAATATTGCCATGGTACAGGGTACACTGTCAGTCAGTCTTATCTTAACAGGGCGGGCGGGTGGTGCCGTGGTGTAAGTTTCAACACAGCAACGGTCTGGAGTATTTGTCTTGCCAGGTTAGACGTACATGACAAAACCAAGGTCTAAGGTACGGTGATAGTAGGGGGTCTAGGGACTAGCCTTTTGCCACGGTGCACGGTACAACGATCCCATGTTAAAAGACAGAGTGCCAACCTCGGTGAGGGGGTACAGTGTGGCTCCGCTCTGCGGCCGTGTACTCTAAACCTGACGAGTCATTTGATACGACGCAATATCCGGAATAAAGGCTCGAACAGCAATATGGGTATTGGAAACAGTTCACACTGACTCTCTCTCCTCACCCTCCCACTGCATATCATTATATGTACTCATCATGATCGTGCGACTGAGGACGAAATGTGTGGGGGAGGGGGAAGAGAGCTGAACTCTCCTCCCCACTCCCTGAGGACGAAATGTGTGGGGGAGGGGGAAGAGAGCTGAACTCTCCTCCCCACTCCCCACTCCCTGAGGACGAAATGTGTGGGGGAGGGGGAAGAGAGCTGAACTTCTCCTCCCCACTCCCCACTCCCTCCTGAGACTGAAGGAAGTTTAGTGTAAAACAGTGAAAGGACACTGAGGATGGGAAGAAGTGCAACAGTGAAAAGCCTAACCATTCCTGTGGATGTGAAAGTAATTCAGTGAAAATGCTGACCATTCTTACGAATCTGAAAGTAATCCAGCGAAAACCCTGACCATTCTTGCGAATCTGAAAGTAATTCCGTGAAAATGCTGACCATTCTTACGAATCTGAAAGTAATCCAGCGAAAACCCTGACCATTCTTGCGAATCTGAAAGTA
>JAYMFT010019818.1:0-16477 GCA_038088735.1 Panulirus argus
AGACAGACGAAACGGCCACATTCGCTCACACTCAGTCTCTAGCTGTCATGTGTAATGCACTGAAATCACAGCTCCCTATCCACATTCAGGTCCCACAGACTTTTCCATGGTTTACCCCAGACGCTTCACATGCCCTGGTTCAGTCCATTAACAGCACGTCGATAGATAGATAGATAGAGAGATAGATAGATAGATAGATAGATCAATAAATGAATGAGTTAATATTAC
Organism: Panulirus argus; assembly: GCA_038088735.1. Lineage (NCBI taxonomy): Eukaryota > Metazoa > Arthropoda > Malacostraca > Decapoda > Palinuridae > Panulirus > Panulirus argus. The sequence goes on from JAYMFT010019818.1 coordinate 229, forward strand.
GAATGAAACTTGCACTGAATCATGAAATTCGGAAGATCCACAATGGTTAGAAATTAAAGGTGATCGCAAGTATGAGAAAAAAAAGTAAAAGAATTACGCTTGTTGCATTATTTAAATCAGACTTACTGGAGGGTGTTGGTTATTCAAGTTTGTTAACATTAGCAAAATTGCAGTAGATGATGATTAGTGTCTCCATAGGCAAGAACTCATCAGACCCGAACTTTGGGTGATGCTTTTGATTCATTATGAGTCTTACGTTCCGAATCACTGCAGCAATTTCCAACTCTCTTTCCAAAGATGAGGACCAATACCAGTCTTTCACTAGACAAGGAAAAAATAAAAAATTTCTGCTCCAAAGAATGACGTGAGTATTGAGAGAAAACTATCCAATTAATGCTCAAACCACCTCGGATGTTTCCTAAGTGTAAAATTTGGATTAGATGAATTTGTATACCCCTTCTGCCTTATCTCTGATGTATGAACAATATTTATTTCCTTCACCAGTCTTGTCAGTGGTAGCAGCCTTGGATGAAATTCCTCGCGATGAGAGTTCAAAATATCTCGTTATGAAGGAAGCAGTATGAACGACACTGCTTCAGATGAGGGTCGGAGTGGCAAACTCGACACGTTTCAGCTGTGGCTTTGGGTGAAATTTTTGTCGTGACTATTTTTCATATTATTGCTAATACATTAATTGTTACTGCAGTATCTTATCTTTCTAAGGAGACCCAACGTATTGTCTGTGTGAGGATTTGATTGTTGATCGTATGGTCCTTAAATCCACTAGCAAGGTTTGAAACAAACATATCGTTCAGAAAGAAACTTGTTTTTAAAGTAAAGAGTTGTTGCTGAACGCGAAATAACAGTACAAGGGTGAACTGATCATTACTTATCCCAAATCGCACACATGGACGACGGCAGTACAACAGTGCTTTGACCAAGTTACGAACATTTAGAGGAATGATAATTGTTTCAGTTCAGTTTCAATACTTTATTCCTTGATAGAGGAATCGGGATCCTAGTTCTGTCGCTAGGTACCCCTGTACAATAATATCAGAAGCATCTGGCAAGTGTCGCGAGTAATGATGATTGTTTGGGGTCAGATGATGCGACTGAAGATGACCCTCCAATGTCCCACATATCAGTACATAGTGTAAGTTGATGTCATTGTGTATATACGCTGTTTCCATGGAAACCATCGACCTGGGAACGGGGGATCCAGCATCTAATTCCTGAACGTCATGAATACTGTCCAGTACTGCGAACTGACTGAACGATTGGGAATAATACAATAACTATGACGCTGCTGGTGGGATGAGTTTAGCTACCACTCTATTGACACCTGATACATCTGTGAAGCCTGTGTTGATCATGAACATAATAGGAGTTTAAGGAAACTCGCCTAACTTACCGTAATATATAACTTGATAACCAAACTTAATTCGCATACCGGTGCTACATTATTGACGGGTAACTGTTTACTGTTAGGCATAGACGTAGCCTGAGAGTAAGACATAGAATCGTGACATATTTATCACCATTAACTGCTCTCCTGTTTCACTGCTGGCATATCCAAGACGCGCCACCCTCAGTGTATCAACACAAAACCAACAGTAGTTTTGTCGTTACGCTCCGGGTACGCGCAATGGAATGCTGCTTTTTTTTTCTGCGGCGAGAAAGTGTCTTTCTGAAGGCCAGGATTACATTCCAGACCGCATTCGCTATGTGGACGGAATTTCTGAACGTCCTTGTATTTATGAAGTGTAAAAATAGAAATGTCAGTTAATGAATGAACAAGTAAAGAGCGGTTTATTGAATTTAGACAGCCATGAGGCTGTTGATACCATGGTTTATACGATATGCACTTAGTGATGGTTATTTGAATATTGTGATAAACTTAGTGATATAGTAGTAGATATAACGCATGTCTGCAGGTCTGTATGTATGTATGAAGGTATATTTTCGTGTGTTTATATATATATATATATATATAAAGCGAGAGAGTGGAGTTTTATTTACAATGAGGTTTTCAAAGTAGAAGAGTTAGAATAGCTTTTGTTTATGCTACAGGGAGACAGTTTTGCTCTTGTGTTGCATCGTCTATTAACCATGTGCATACACCATGTCTTAACCTTGTGTATACATAAGCACACACACTAGCAACCCATGCGTGTGTGTGTGTGTATATAGCTAAAAATTGCCACTCCAAATATGCTTTAAGGGTCGGCAAGTGTTCAGTGAGAGTGGTACCTGCTGGTAGGTCGCACCTGGGAGGTAGTGCGGTGGGGGATGCCGGGAGTGGCCAGAAACGAGGGAGGGAGGGAGCCTGGCATGAGGTAGAAGTGAGGGAGGCAGGGGGCGAGGACTGATGTTAGCAGGGGATGAAATAAGGGGAGGGAAAGGAGGGGGGGGGGGCAGCGTGGGCGTTCTGGGGGTATGGGGTGCCGGGGTAGGCCGTCCGGCCGTGCGGTGGCCTGGCTGGCGGGGGTCAAGGCTATATAAGCCATAAACCGTTTACACTTTCACCTCACCTGGCCGTGGGGGGTGGGGTGGGGCGGCCCCGTCTGACGGGGCAGGGGAGTGTCTGACGGGGCTGAGAGATGAGGGGGTGGATGGGGACGCCACGCCGCCGTTCCCACAACCAGAACCACACGACGGTTAGTCGTCGTCCGTCGACGAGCGAGACGCTGTACAGACTGACATTTTGTCGCCCAGCAGCAAGGCAGGGCTTGAGGAGAACCGATGTAACCTGGCCAATTAGCCGTAAGGTGTTCGTACGTCCAGTGACACGGCAGTGTGAGTTGGCCGGGCTGTAAGTGAACACATTGAGAATATTGTTGACTAACTTGGGTACCCGGCTCTGCACGGTGGACGGAAGAATTGCCATAGTAATAGGAAACCATTAATGGTGGCCTGTAATGGCCTTCAAGGCCAGGCTGTGGTATCTTTGGATGCTGTCTTTTATCCTGCGATAACTTCGGTTTAATTTGAGGCTGTTATGTCGCCTTTTTTCAGTGAGTAGAAATTTTTAAGTAATTTATAAGGCTTTTGGAAAGCAGCTGTTGGTGGCCTCAAAACAGCCTTCAAGGTCAACTTGCGGTAGCATAAAATCTTGCAATGATTCTGAAGTGACTGCGTCCGAATCTGGAACCTCTACGCGCTACGGTTTGGCTGTGAATCGGCAACAAATGCACAAGCACGAAAACATTGTATACTCGTAGTTGGTAAAGTAAAACCTTGCCCATATTCTGACGTACCTGCTCCCAGAATTTGAGACTTCCTATATGCTATGGTTAGGCCATGAAAGAGTAACGCACAAACTCTTGAAGAAATGATATAGATAACTTTGAGCATTTTCCACAGAATTATAAAGTATATGGAATCAAGGGAGGCGAAGCATAAATATTTAGTATCTTTGTACAATGTCTCTCCCTCCCTCCCTCTCTCTCTTTCGCTGAACCTCTCCACCCTCTCCGACCAGCACCGGCAGCTTACACGGCAGTTTGGCAATAAACTGCTGACACGCCACTAGCACCGAACCACCACCCTCCAACCACGACGCCCCAACCCCCCACGGACCGCCGCGCCGTTCGTCACCAAAATCCACTTGTACCAATCCGAGCTCGTACAGATAGATGTAAGAACAGTCCTCTGTCTACCATTGTGAGCGTCATAAACAGTCCATGTAACTAAGTGCATAACTGAGCGTATATCTGCCGCCATGGCTATGTCGATGTGCCTCACTCACGCGAGTATCCAAAGTGAGGAACTATCCAGCGAAGCCTTGATTTTAAGCCTTTATGATTAGTTATCTTGTGACTATTATCTCTTCCCAGTTTTGTAATATCTGTAATACCTCAACTGTGTATTTTCAACTGAATGGCTGCCTAAACTCAATTTATTTATTTACACGCACGCACGCACGCACGCACACACACACACACACACTGCGATCAGGGACGTTATTTTAAGACGTGAGAATGAGGACTTCAAGTGAGACTGTACGTGTCACGAGTCATAATTATAGTCTGTACCTGGAAGTCTGGCCACACACTGTGCTCGTTTGGGGAAAGGTGGGTGCTGGGTGGGGGCTTCGTGTATCTCCTTACCTCCAACATCCATGAGGGAGGGACTCGGTAATATCCTCTACCTGCCAACATCGAAGAGCTTGGGACCTCAGTACCTGCCATCACTTAAGGGTTGGGGACCTCATTCCCTGCCAACACCTAAGGGCTGGGGGACCTCGGTACCTGCCCTCACCTAAGGGCTGGGGACCTCAGTACATGCCATCATCTAAGGACTGGGGACCTCAGTACCTGCCATCACCTAAGGGCTAGGGACCTCAGTACCTGCCAACACCAAATGGCTGGGGACCTCAGTACCTTCCAACACCTAAGGGCTGCCAATATTAGGAGGCACGACAATAGCTTTGTTCCCTCCGCCATAATGAAAAAGGGTTAATGCTTTAGGAGTCAGGGACCGGAGATGCTAATGCCCCAACATTCAGGGACAGGGAAGCTACCAGTGCCCCGAAATATAAGGACAAGGGAGGTGCCAGTGTCCCAACACTGAGGGATATGTGGTACCCCTCGTCTTTACCGCAATACTAGAAATAAAAGAAATTAATCATCTAGTTAAATAAATGAATATCACGTTAAGTTTAGAAAAGTTGATGGTGGTGTGACCTGGGTCCAGCCTTACCTGTGGGGATGATAAGCCATAGTAACTTCAGGGCTTACTGTTGTTGACGGGAGGGCGCCCGGTAGGTGGATAACCTCACAACCGTACTGTTTGTCGATCCACCCAGCGGTGCTGTTTGTGGATCTTCCATACGGTATTGTTAGTAGATCCTTCCAGTCCAAGCGGTACTGTGAGTAGATCCTCCCAACGGTACTGTTGGTAGGACAGACAAGAGCAGCCAGTGCAGGTTAGGTGAAGGGTACATTGTCGGCCACAAACTAAGCGAGGGAACTAGATAGGAACATCCTGGTTTTTAGTTTGCGATGGTTCTCTGATGGTTCTCCTTTGACTTGTTAAATTGAGTTTTTGTTTTGCTGGTGTGGTGTCCCAATCGTCAGTGTTTGATAAGTGCGCAAGACACGGATATACGTGATTGATGTAACCTTGTAACAAAAAGGTTACACGCAAGTTTCTTTTTCTTATTGTCACCTGAAGCTCAAATACATTCATGCTTGGCTGGTTCCTGGTTGTGGAGGGGCCTCACCAACAGTACAAGATTCCTCAGGGAATGTCTTTACCATGAATGTTTGAGGTGTGTGATACGAATTCTGGCTTCCTTGATCACCCAGTAGTTCGTTACCGTCAAATTCATTGATACTTTGATATGGAAACCTCAGGGATCCAGTCCTTTCCCAGCTACCCACTGGGGAGGACCATGAAGTTCCCCTTCCCTGCAGGACTTGCTTGGACAAGGACATTAGGGCAGCCACAGTGTGGTGAACTTGAGGCAGAGGAAGAAATTAGAATAGAATAGAACGACAAGAAAGGAGAGAAAATTAAAGCAGCATAAATTTGAATACGTCGAAACCTTCCGAAGCCTTACGAAGTGGCGTGTCGAACGAGAACTGGACACCGCCAGCGGTTAGGCAGGTAGGGAGTATATATAAAGATATAACAAGTAATTAGGGACATAGGTATGTATGGTTGAATTTAGACTGATGGGTATCCCGACCAGTATGTTGGACAGGATGAGAGATGGGGAATCGATCAGGTCGGTGTAGTGAGTTGATTTGAACAGGGCAGTAAGAGAGAGAGAATACAGAGAATGGCTATGGAGCTGAACAGTACCCAACATAACCACAGCCTTACCTCCCCTCTTGCAGGTCCAGGGAGGCAGAACACACTTCATGACTTGGACACCCGTCTCGTCTCTTGTCTCACTAGCTCATTCCAAAGAAGCCGAGAGTCTGTTTGCAGGATCCAGAGGGAGGCCTCGACGGTAGGACGGAGGAAGGGTCGCCTGGATCAGAAAAGCGGATTGTCATCTCTGGTGAAACGTGGTGAACCCACGTGGCTGCCCCCACACATCCCACGTAGCTGCCCCCACACAGGACATTTACAACGTCCATTGGATCTCAACTAAACTACTCGTCTCAAATTTGGTCACCGTACTTAAAGAAGCACAGAAGTAATAGAACAGGTCCAGAGGAGGATAACAAAAATGGTACCAGCATTAAGAAACCTGAGTTACAGGGGAGTGCTAGAGGCTTCAGATTTGCCCACCATGGAAGAGAAATTGATAAAAGGGGAGAGACTTGATCACAACCTTCAAGTTTCCAAACCAGTTTGACAATATCAACAGCGAACAATTTTTCGTGAGATGCAAAAATAGAAGAGCAAGAAGAGGTCATGACAGGGAATTAAGAATCTATTTAGAAATTTTATTAAAAAATGTTTTGATTGCATCAAAGTTCGTTGTTGAACTGAATTAGCTGTGGTGAGTTTGTGAGTACCGACAGCATACACGAGTCTGAAAAGGTGCGTGATAAAGTAAGTTCAAGAGATGGGGGGGTTCCATGAGTACAAAATTCCATCCCCATACAGTACGGGTAAGTAATTACAGCCTGCGTGGCAAATCTTCCCTTCCCTACATACATATACCACTGAGGAAAACTACAAACGTATTCCCCAGAGCACCAAAGATAGGCCTCACCTTCTGCTGTTTGTTCTTTACCGGCAGGTCTTCCTCCCGACCGCCCCGAGTGTTGCCAAGGCGGCCGATGACGTCAGAGGCCTGCCGTGCCCAGACCCACCGGCCTTGAGACCACAGCGGTGGTTTGGGTCGTCCAGCTGTGCTGCGGTTCGTCCAGCGGTGGTCTGCTTCGTCCCAAGGGGTCCTCCTTTTCAGCACCCAACTGGATCTGCGGGAGAAAGTCGAACCGTAGAGTTCAAAAGTAGTACCTTGTTCATTAGTCGTACCGGCGATTTCAAGGGTCGTACTGTCTTGTTCATGGGTCGTACCGTCGAGTTCAAGGGGGGGGGGGATGAATTAGCGTGCAGTGTTCTTGAGACAGTTTGACCTAGCTGCATACTGACCTTTCAGAGGCAGATCTGACCCTGGCACGTAAATGGTAATGTACTGGTCTGACCTGCTGTGACCTTCCATAATGGAGGTTAGTCACCAATCGGTGTTACAGGGTCACCCTTGCACAGAAGGTACCCATCGGAACTACTTAGGTCTGTGGTCTAGAGTGAAGAGCAGCTCTCCCATCCCTCTACCACGAATGATAACAGAATCCACTTGTTCCTGCAGGCTGTTCCGGTTGATCTAGAGCATCACACTGCAGTTTCTGTGGTCGTGGTGGTAGAGATTGAAGCACCAATACTTATCATCCAACTCAAGTAGATTTTTTTTTTTTGGGGGGGGGGCATTGAAGTACTTCGATTCTTGAGTACTTTTACTTAAGTACATTTTTTTTTTTTTGTAGAAAATATCCGTTTACTCCGTTACTTTTCTTGTCGGACGTCTCGTAACTTGCTGGTGGTAATCGAAGTGAGAGGGAAGGTGGGTGGGTCACGTTGATACATTCCAACACCGGCATATTCTCTGAAAATGTTCTTGAGCTGTGGTGAAATAAGTCAAAATACGAATTACTTCCTTAAAAGTAAATCCCAGAATAACAGGCTTGATTAGAGTGGTGAAGTTTTACATACTGCTGCTGAGATTGTGTGCCAGCAAGTGATCCCCGTCGCCCCGCGTGGGTGTCCGTGCGTTGGCATCTGTGTACCGCCTGCGGAGGGAGACCAGCTCACCCACACATGTATTTAAACTAGTAAGCAATTGGCTCGTCGTAGCACAGTACATGACGAATGGACGAGCTGGAGCGTCACCTTTTGGACGAGCACGAGTGAATGATGATGATGGACACTGTGAGTAGGTCATCTTAGTGTGCAGGTGACGTCCGCTGGCTAATGGTGACGCTGGAACAGTCGACGACCGCAGTCTCTAGCTGCCACTCTGTGGTAAACACACATTCAGCCAGTCTGTGTATTGCGTTTGTAGTGCGGAATTCCATCTTCCTATGAAACTGGCAAGAATTATATCATTTTTCGCACATATTCACGGGAATACTGAGGGGAAAAGGGTGGCAAATACAAGCATGGGAACTTAGACGTAAAGTGTTTACAAACTTGGATACTGAAAACTTTTTGTCCCCCGGGAAAGCTGGATAATAGAAGACCTGCTGGTGTGACAATATTATCTGCTGGAGGACAGTGATAGTATCGAAGATTCCTAATATGCATATACGGAAAAAGGATAATGAAGCAGAAGGCGAGGCCAAGCCAAGGCTACTGTGGGCGACCATGGGTTTGGGAATGCCTGAAGGATGCACAGATCGCGGGGTGCTTTTTTTTCCCCCCCTCAGCTCGGCGGGTCGCTCTATTTTAAACACCGTCCCGCGCAACAGGTAGACAGGGAGGACCTGGGCTGGCCTATTGGTGGAGGAACAGGGTGCGCCATGCAGAGCATTGGGTTGTCTCTCTATATTTGTTGGTGACGAGCGGCCAGAGATTATGTGCCGCGTTGCCTGCCGGGAAGAGAACCGGGTTATTCTGCGCTTCCTTCACATGTGTTCGTCACGCATGAAATATGACACGAATATTTTTACGTTCACAATTAAAAAATGAACGTTTTCCACACACAGAAAAAAAGCAGTATATACGAAGGGTATAGTACTGACCTAGAATAATGACAGGTGATCAGTGAAATACCTTGTGTACGTTCGATATGATTTCATCTACATTTTTCTCATCTTTTGAGCGCTTTGGGTCACTCACGCTCGGTTTATGTGGTGACCTGAGCACAAGACCTGTTTGCAGGTAATGATTTCCTCCTGTAGCACCTTTTGTAGTCTTGTAGGGCATCCTCAGCAGCCAGTGACTGCTGAGGACGGCTTGGAGGTTGAGTCCACCTGCACCTTACCGGGGGTACGACGCAGCTGTCTCTCCAGCTCGAAGACTCCACTGAAAGCTGACCATAGGTGGAGGTATGGAGGCGTTCTCTTAGTGACAGACGTGGATTGCAGTTGAAGGAAAGATAAGGGAGTAGACTAGGAAGGGCAGAAAAGAAAAGGGGAAAGGCAGAAGCCTATCGGTCACAGGTACCAGTAGCGAGCTCAGCCCATTAAGAAACACCAAGGAAAATGATATTGTGGAACAGATAGAACCAGGTGGGTAGGAAAGGATGTAGGCGGACAGGGAGCTTGACAGATGAGTAACTGTTATATGGAACGCGAGTACGTTATCCAATTATCCAGATAAGTAGACACGTTCTAGAGTAGAGGGCAGCTGGTAGATGGGCAGTGAGGAAAGCTGAGTACCTGCCTAACTTTGCAGGTTTATGAGTCAGGTAAGAGGAAGGGGAACACGAAGAATAAGTAAGCAATACTGGGCACCACCGTCATGGTCACTCCCCGACTCGTGCAAGGCTGAGCCCAGGCCGGCAGGATCCAGTCTACCCTGTTTAAGTAAACTTGTTCTGAACACTGTGCTTCACTAGGGCTTTCAGGGGAGGCCAAGGGGGCGACTCCAGGACCTGAGGGAGGATCCAGCCACCTGCTAGAAAGGAGAAAGTTTCATCTCCATGAAAATAAAAGGATTGCGTCATCGTCAATACAACGTGGTCACTGCTGGTACCATCCCACACACACAAACACACACCCCGTGCCTGCCCACTCACCCCGTGCCTCTTGCCTTGCGTCAGCGTTTGATTAAATGTGTGTGATTACTATTTGCGTGTTACGGGAGAGAGTTTTACACTCGTGTTGCCCCCTCTCTTAGCCATATATATACGTACGTATCCTGTCTTTACTCCTATGTATGTATGCATATGTATATGTGCGTGCTCTCGACGGCTTACTCGAATGACGTAATGATATGCAAAACCAACTGGTATTTAAGATTTCAGGTGACGTATATATACATGCGTGATGACGTTGGCTGAGGTATTTTCGTATGACAGTTGTCTCTAGCACCAATAGTAACATTACCAACGTTGTACCTGAAGCACTGAACAGGAAAACGGTTTTAGTGGAATATTAGTGTATAAATCTTGTCTGAAAAGGTATGGATATTGAGAATGGGATTCACTTTTTAATTGATCTTCGACCAGTACCAGTATTGTGATGCTGTTATGGTGTGTGAGTGTGCGTGTGTGTCCCAGGGCGACCTAGTGATCCGATGAATGCCACTCCTGAGTGATCTGCTGTTCTGGTATGACCCTACCTGACCCTCAGAATAGTCTGCTGTATAGGTATGACCTTACCTGACCATCAGGATTAGAGAGGCACACTAGGTAATCCTAGTAATCCAAGAAAATGTCGGCCTTTATTAGGACGAGTTACCTACGTGGTGAGACATCATGTAGATTAATTCCATTGACGTTTATATACTGTGACGTACACACTGCAGGTTATACAATAGTGACGTAGATATACATTACAAAGACACACAGTATACAATAGTGACTACAGTTCGTGCTTATATCTGACCGTGCAGGGGTTCAGTTCCGTCTTGGGAACTGCAACGGCTGCTGTATGCATAGTGTCCCACTCAGGACTTCGTATGTGGACTGCGCTTCATATGCAGAATTCCCGGGTCTGCTCCTTGACTCTCACCTCTTTGCAAACCCCGGCTTTTGAACGTGCATACAAATTTCTTGATTACATGAACATCTTCGGTCGTGGAAGAACAATAGGGAACGTCTCCTTACTGGTGAACACGAGTTTAAGTAAATTATTAGGATGCAAACGTTTACTGGGTCACTCAAATGGAGGTAAACCTGCGCTGACTTAAAGCAGCTACGACAGCAGTTAGTGACCAGAGTGTAGCGCTCACTCTCCCTGATGAACATGGTTATCCAGCATGATAACGTTCACTGTGGCAGACACAAATTGTCAAAGAATGATATATATAACAAGATAGTTTATGTAGACACTATTAAAATCTTAGGAATGAAAAGGTTTATACACAGACAGATACGAGGACAGAATTCTACCCCTATAATGCAACAAATAACATCACATAATACACACGCTTGCGCAAAATGTAAGATGTATTGGTGGTGGTCTATCTGTTGGTAGAGGTATGTTGGCCACATGTGACCACCTTTCACTCTGTCATTCTCTCCACCCCTCACTTTCCGTCTCTCATTTCTATAGCCGACCTAGGGTAGAGGAACAATGAATATTACGTTTAAAGAATTACAATTTCCATGTAGTACGCTTTTCTTATTGTGCTGTGAGTTTCTCGCCTTTGTGCCTCCATCCGCAAATGAAAATAACAGGATTGTTATGAAGTTATGCTTCTTATCATAATGTAGGTTGGATGAGGTTTGTTAAGCTGTGGCTTTTGTTAGGTCGGTTTAAGAAGAGTTTGGCGAATCATAATACTGTGAAAGGCCTCGACGAAATGCGTTGCTCATTGGTTGATTATAATATTCTTAGAATTTTTTCAGATTAAGGACTTGATTGACAGATTCTTATATTCGTAGAAGATTTTTAAATTAAAGACTTGACTGACACCTTGTCAGGTTCTAAAATGAGTTCTAAGGGTCTCCCGTGGGATCAAACCCACCGACACAGATTCAGACGCGCCGTCTGGTGGCTCGCTCCATTTGGTTTCCAACAACCATAACTTCCTCGTCAGAACTGTGGTCAGGGTACCATTGTGATTTTTAGGGCTTATCGGCGTGTATTGTTCCGCCGTAATTGGCTTCGATAAGTATGGAGTGATTAAGAGATTGACTTTATCTGAACAGAGAGGGATAAAAGTGCGATTGAGAGCCTTATCTTTCGTCATTGGTTATCTATACTACAGGGAAATAATCATTTTGTAGAGTTGTTGGATAATTTAAAAGCGTATTTAGCTTTAGAGATGCACAGTGGTGTTACCGGACTCCGCCTGCTCGAGTTTATACCACGAATGAAAAGAACTTCTGACTCTAGAGGAATCTACAGTTTCCTGCTACTGGAAGTAGTGCAGTCTTTGTCTGCAGGAACCTTCAGAAAGGTCCTGGATAACACCAGGAATTTTTCACAGAAATTGGTGATGGGGTAATTCTAAATGAAGATGCATGGGCTAGTAGCACTTACACATACTGAACCCCGTAAGCAAGTTCGGAGGAAGAGAACAGTAAAGTATAAAATGAAAAATTGAATTGATAAGGAACAGTTCGGCTCATCACGATGACAAACTCTGGAAACTCTGGTGGGAAAGGTTATCACACGTTATAATGACCGATGTTATTGTACACAAGTATGTTTTGTTTTTATGCAAAACTTTTGTGCTCCTCCCTAATCTGTGGTGTCCTTTACAGAAATAAGGCCTAACAACTGCCATTAAAGCTGTCAGTGTTTAAGTTATGATTATCTTTCTTCAGATGTTCAAGCTCATTCTAAGCCTATAAAAACTCACATTGTATAATGGCCTTTGCAAATTATTTGAATCTTGGCTGTGTGGAGGATATGGGAGTCACAGTATGCTTCCGCACCTAAAGCAATGTAGTTTGGGTAAAGTTAACTGAGCTTCGAGCATGTTTCATTCTGTTTAGAAAGCGTTGGACGGTTGTATCAATGGCGTATAACGAAAGACGTCGAGAAATCGTGTTGTGCAACACATTGCGGCCAACTGAATGGCTGATAAAACTACTGCTCAAGATCCTGGGATGCGGGGAAAGAAAAAAGAAACAAGAAAATGTTAACAAGACAGCTATATTTTTCTCAGCCACAACACATGTTTGGCATAGCTTACCACACGTGGCACGCAATGAATGGCTGACACGATACCCATGGCTTCTCGTACTCTGCATCAGAAACTAGGCTAGCTCTTAACTGAAATGCAAGTTTTGGGGTAATATGATTTTATGACATTCAAAAGTGACAGTGACTACTTCGCTTGATTCTTTTTTCCCCTTAATATCCACAAACAGTAAACTTTCAAGTTATGTATAAATACCAGTCATTACTTAAAAAAAACAGCTTGGACATCAGTTTAAGCATTTGGGTCGAGTGATATGGATGGTCCAATTTGAGACAAAGTAGAAACTGGACCCTATACACACCTGGATGTCAGAAATAACTAATTGTTCCTTGTTTTGTTACCTGTCGACATATGCTTAGTTGGCAGGTTGATCACTGTTTCATCTTACCGCCAACAGAAGTAAAATTAAATGCTTGGCCAGTTTCTCGCATCTAAAAGCAATGATAATGGACTGTAGACGTCGTATTAGGGGGGTTTGAGGTAGGCTTTCGGTTATTTGACCACTCGTTTTGGACGATTGAGTTGTTTTCTCGGCTACGCTAGCGCCAAGTGGTCGGTGGCAGATTGAAGCAACGCAGGGAGAGGACAAAGACCATCCTAATTATAGTGGGAGGGAAGCCGAAGCAAAATGGGAAGGGGACACAATACAGGGGTACAAGTTAATCAAAATTGGTTTAGAACTTCACCTGAGATAGTTAAGTGACGATGTTGGTGTTAAGCTTTGGAAATAGGAACCCCTGTGAATTTTAGAAACTTTTAGCAGCCTTCGCTTAGCCTTTCTTAGAAATTAGTGATGTGCACTTTGTGAAGCTGAATTATTTTCCTTTTTGTTCATGCTGGTGCTTCGATGTTATGAATCTAGATTATGTTAATTTTACACATTCATGTGTAAAATATAATTCAGGCGAAGGAACTTGGGACACAATTTGTAATATTTTCATCTCTGTTTTTGAGCATATCTCGAAAGAAAGTTGGTGTGATGGCCTTCTTGCATGTATGAATTTTAGATTTTTGTAAGTTACCCAGAAACAATAGAAGAAAACGAAACGCAGCTTTAGCTTTATAGAAAACTAGATTGTACGGGACGTGAACTATTATATTGTGTGATCAAAGTTACAATGAATGAAAGTACATAAAGCATACTGATGTGTGGTGATTTAGCAGTAGGTTCTTATGTAATTACCCCTTAGGATATAGTAGAAAGGTATTGTAATGGAGTAAGCTATCGTACTGGTAGGAGGCCGAAGATTACTTTCTCGTTCTCTTCGTGTTATTCATGGTCATTCCTAAAACAATGTGTAAGTGTGCTTAAATTTTTATATCCTTGTGTATGCTTTGAGCTATCACCATCATTTCACAATTAGGTGCTTACAGCTGTAACGTGGTTGTGATAAAATATGTTGTATAGCACTGTAAATTATGGCTAATATTCTAGTACAGTGTGGTGCTTTATTTTATCATAATTTTGGGGGTACTTTATTCATTTAACTGCTTGAAGAAAGTTGATTTAAGGAAAATGCATTTAAGATTTATCTCAGTAAGCACTAATCTAAGTTACTTATACTATAATGTCACGTGCATTTACAGATTCGTAGCAAGTGGTATCATATTATATTTCCATTTTCTTCAATATATATAGTGAGAGCTTAAATGATCTGAAAATTATTTTTAACTCCTGAAGTAGATACATATAATTAGGCGTCCTCGTTCGGTGGTTGACTCTTGAAACTTGATTGTCTTGAGTGACCTTGGCAGTCGATAGACCTAGCCCAAGTAGCCGACTAACAGTGAACCGTTCTCCCAGTCTGTAAGATGTTAGTTATTTTAAGTTTATTTTTGTACTATAACGTGCATCCGAAATAGCCCAATTTACCAGAGTCGTAAAGAAAATAAAGGAAATAAAGACTGATATTCAGTTTGAACATAAATATTCACACCATCCCATATATATCAAATATATTGTATGTTGACGCTGGTAGTATGACTAAAACCTTACTGACCTACACTAGTGCACCTTGGCTGAGCTGTAGGAACTTATACCCTCATATTTTTCTTGTTTTTTACGAACTTTCTCTACATCACCGTAGTCCCACGAACCCTACAACAAACTCCTATCCAATTCAGCTCCTTTTGCTTTTCTCTTCAAGTCATCACTCCCTCCAACACTCCAACTAACTTCTCCCGAATTCATGTCCTAAAACCCGTCACTCCGGTCAACAGTCAAGATTTCCTCCAGCACCTGCACCTGGAGGAGGATATAATGTGTATTCCATCTTTCTCGAACCTGCCTTCTCTCCTTTTTCCAGCCCCTTCTTACGTATGCATATACATGTATACCAACGCGTAAAGTCATGCAGCAGTTTCGGGTTCTCATTCTCGACAACCTTTACGTTTCCAAGTACCCAACTCTTCGGTACAGTCCCTCACGTGTGGCGTCCAACAGGAAACAGAGATAAGCCCATTGTGTTTCCTCCTCCATATCCTTAAGGTTGATTTCCTGTTGCATGCTTCTGCTAGATGGAAGTACTTTGACGATTCTGCCAATGGTGTCAGCGTTGACAGCAGCTCTTCCCAGTGTCGTCTTCCAGGACACCCTAAACAGTCTCCAGAGCTGGACCACCGCCAGCCACCTCACCATTAACCAAACAAGGACCTTAAACATCCACGCCCACCTTGCTTCCAACCCACTCCCATCTATCTCCACAGACCTCCAACCCCTTCCAGGCTGTTCAGCCCACAAAAGCTTCTCGATTTGTATCTGAACATCTAGTCGTCCTTCATATCTTCCACACAACGGGGACCACTGGAAAAGGTGCAAAAGAAAGGGGAATGCAATATCATCCTCTTTCCCTCTTACATCACCTGTCAAGAGACGCTCAACACGCCGACTCCTTCTCATCATTATCTGATTCTCATCCGGCATCTCAGGAATAACCTGCTACACCCTTCCCGCCACCATCACTTCCTGCCATCTGGGATCTTTCGTTACCGAACTGCAGTTCGGCGCTACAACCGTGTCGAACTGTGAACAACTTGAACAGAGACCGCTACAAGTCCATCCCCTTCCCAACCATTGTTATAATTGTTTACAATCACCGCTCGTATATGTTGACAGATTGTCTTCCTCAGCGTTGAAATGTTGTATGCATTTCATTTATTTTCATCCATTAGCTGCTGTTGATGCAATAAACCGTTCATAATAGTAATAATGATAGTCATAATTGATAATAATAGTATTATAATGTATTATTATTATCATTATAAGTTGTAGTAGTAGCAATAGTTTTTTATGTTGGAAGGCTCCAGTCACGGACAAAAGTCCACATCAAGGCTGGGCCCTACTTGAAATATAGAGAGAATTAAGAAAGGGGAAAAAAGCAGACAGGGAAAGAATTTACAAATTTTTGAGAAAGTGAAAAACATATCTCTTGAAATGAGCCAGGTCATAGTTATTGGGAAAGACATGAGA
>JAYMFT010019829.1:0-16476 GCA_038088735.1 Panulirus argus
ATGTGCATGTATGTATATATGTGTGTATGTGGGGGGATGGGTCTTTCTTCGTCTGTTTCCTGGTGCTACCTTGCTGACGCGGGAAACAGCGATCAAGTATAAAATAAATTTTATAATAATAATAATAATAATAATAATGATAATATAATGACTATAATAATAATAAGAAAAATATTAACAATAGTAATGAAAAGTTCACTGAATATAAACAGCCCCTTTGACTGCAAATACACATTTGAAATATTACAGAACTGGGAAGTTATAAAAATACCTAGTAACTAGTGTATGTGTGCATTTACAAGGAACTTACCAAAATCTACCTGCTAGTGGTTATGCATTGTAAAAAAAACTCATCTTTAGCAAGAACGTATTGTCAAAGTACACCATCGTCAAAGAATTTCTCACTTCAAAGGAGATCACCCTTTCCCTGATACTACATGCAGTACAGCCTTGAAACTTTTTATACCCCTGCAGAATGGGCCCTAATGTATTATAATAATAATATATCAATGAGCAACATATTACTGGGACTGATACGAGTACAGATAATTAATCTGTGGAATAATAAATGTATAACACTCAGGTTAATAAATACTATCATACATCAGAGAGCTTCTCAAATAATGTGCAGAAAGTAATATCAATTTTGCACCTTTATCTTATGTCTTTATAATTTTTCACTTGCACTTTCTACTTTTACATCTCTCCCACTGTCTTGAATATTTTTATTAACTGCTTTTCTTTAAAATATGATGATGAGTATGAAACACCTTACAAACAGGTGGAAAAATGCTGAAAAATTATATGAGAATGTAGATGAAAATGTAATATGAATACTTGATACATCTATGTAAATAATGGCAGTAAAATATTAGGTTCTGTAATACACATCAAACAAACATGAAGTTATGAACATGGCCTACTAACCTTCAAAAGAACAACTTAATGAGTAAACTTGGAAGAATCTAAAATTTACAAAGCATGTTCCTGATGGACCATATTTGGTTGAATATAAGTGAGAAGGAACTCCTGGGGCAGGACATAAATTAGTAAGTATAAATAAAGTATATATCATCAGTAATTGATGAAACTAAGATTAGGTTGTTAGTGAAAGATATTTCACTTGGCAAACATATTCATATCCGACATACTAATATGACATTTACTGGGCACCTTCTTTTAGCATCCTTATGACTAGAAATTTCCCTTATTAACTGATTTAAGTGCCACCATGAGCATTTGTGATTTAGAAAAATATAAGCTGAAGTTAAATCTCTTAAATTTGCACTCAGACATAGCCCAAGTTTCGTCATTATGAGATTTATTGGATGAGGTATTTAAGGTTTATTTTTCCAGATCTTCTGTTCATATGATACTAAAAACAAAATAATTCCCTTTCCCTGTATTTCCACATCCTTCTCTTTTTGCTATATACTGTAGGGTTGGAATTCATATTCTAATTTTTCTTCTCCAAATATAAAAAAAATAAAGAATAACATAAAATCTCATTTTCATCTGCGGTATAAAACAATATGCAGTTAAGCAATGTGTGCTTAATTTTACCATGAAATGAATGAGGATTCTAACTTGTGTTACAAGCATAAGCATATTCAGTGTATGACAAATTTTTGTAGAGGATCCGTTTCTAGATCACTCTAATCATATTTATAAATTTTCAAGCAAATTGTAATGTCTGAACTAAGCTTGGTATCTACGCACAAGGACTGAAACAAGGATGAAATGCAAAATGATTTTACTTGGATAGCTTGCATTATATGTTGATAATTGTTCACTTCTTACAAAGTCTAGACAGCTCACTGAAACTAACCATGTATCTGTCCACTGTATGATCAATAAAAATAAAAAACAAGAAACTTAGCAATTGTTAAACATAGCTGACATTCATATGAGTCATTACATATTTCTATGATACCAAAGGAATGAATATATTTTCAAAATTTCATTGAAGCAGAAGATTTGTCCAATATATTCAATATATCACTGCTCGTTTACTACCTGTTCTTGAAATATCAGATGATTTTTCAGGTCCTTAAAATACTAATTCTTTTTGCTTGAAATTCAAATGGAAAAGAAGAATGAACATATGATTTATTTTTTTCCCTTTCTTTGCAATAAAAACAAGTACTCCGCATTCTGATGAGACTCAAAAGAGTTTACTTGATCATAGCACAAGATGTTCCAGTAATCTTGCATAATATTTAGAATAAGATTTGATAAGCCATCAATATGCTAAATATAAATATAAGATAGAAAAGTAAACCTTTTGTAAGAATTTCCCTTAGGGAGAGAAATCCATAATACTTACCTAAAGTGTGAAGTGAACAGAGTAATCTGAAATAACATTCTTTCGTGCCTGTTATTCAAATTCCATCATCTACTTCTGAAGTGACATACTAGCTTGCCTATGAATTATCTTCTATTCTTAGAGCCAAGTTCATTATCTGAATCACAAGGTATAGCTGTCTCTATGTAAATATCTTCTATGTCATCTTACAAAACAAATGTATGAGAAAAGTAGAAATATTGACATTTGGTATTGGGGCCAAGAAGGTTAGTATGCTAAAGAATATAAGCTATTATTGTGGGTGGATCAAGAAAACAATGGCTGTAGTATGCACTATCCACAGGGTCAATAGCATTTCATAATACAGAAGGATATAGCTAGGTTACTACTTTAAGGAAAATAGTAGGGTTATACATAATCCTAGGAAGTGTGATTCTTAACAGAACCCAGGCATCCACCTCCTTGATCCTGTTCTTGAATGAAAATATGACTGGAGATTTATAAATACATAACTAACCCTACTAAAATCCTGAGTAACATTTCAAAAAACACGTGTTTTAAATTCTTCTGCAGATGGTGCGACATTAAAAAAAATTCGTAAAGCCTTCATTCATTAAAAAAAATCTAAACAATTGCAATACCAAATGAATACATGAGCCACAATGCCTTTTTTGGAATGTATTAAAACTAATGTAATCTGTCTTGTACTCACTGTAATTCAAGATGTTATGGCAAGTACCGAGTTTTTGGGACGAAAATTAACAATATCATTGATATTATTAATTATTATACTATCTCTGTTATTAACAGTATATTACATCAATGAAAAAGTAATATTCTGTTGCTTGTTAGTTCTCAAGTTTCAATACTGCTGCTTTTCCCAAATTCTCATAACATAAATGAAACAGAGGAGACCCACTGAAACCTTTTAACATGTTTGTATTACCCGATTTTCATGACATGCTAACTTAGATAAAGCCAAACCACAGTCAACCACAGCTGTTTGATTGAGAAATGTTCCTTCATGTAACACTCACTTGGCAACAATGGTCTGTCCTCACCTTGCTTATTTCTGAAAATTAGAATTTTTGTTAAAAATGTAATGATAAAGGGCAAACTATTATAGAGTTCAAAGATATTACATTTGTTGTAATTCACATCAATTTAAAAACTTGCAGAGATATTTCATCATCAGTTCCTAAACATCAATTTGAAAACTTGCAGAGATATTTCATCATCAATTCCTATAAGATTCACAGCCAGGAAATGTATTAATTTTCAATTTAAATCATACAGTCTATTGATATTATCATGACCAGACATGTTTAGAAAAGTAAAAAATGGTCACAAAAATGTAGCAAAGCCTGTGTATTCTAGTAAGAACCAGGTTAATTTTGTCATTGAAAGCATTTTCATAGTAGTGTATCACACCAGGATCAATAATACCCTAAATATCCTTTACTAATATTCTCCTGCTTTTCCCATATTCATACAGCACAAATGAAACAGAGGAGACCTATTGAAACCTTGAAACCTTTTAACATGCTTGTAATTACACGATTCTCATGACTTGCTAATCTAGATAAAGCCAAACCACAAGCAACCACGGCTGTTTGATTGAGAAATGTTCCTTCGCATAACAAGCACCTAGTGAAATGGTTAAAAATCTGTGAATCGAACCCAAAATTCAAATGTTCAAGTACAATTTGTGCATGCAATCAACAGTATCTAACAACTATGAGAGTAGAAAGCTGCAGCAATAACTTCATCGGGTCATTCATTTCTAAAATCAGAATAGCAAAGAATGCTCCATTTCAATATTTCCTTGTTTCCCCTTCCTTCTTGCAAACTCTTTATTGTAAGATGAAGGAAAAGGTATTATAGGTTAAGATTATGGGTCATGCATCTGAATCATCATGAACTCTGATGGTTTTCATTGCTCATTCACCAGTCATCCTATCCTGCCTATGAGCTATCCACATGCTGCAGTCTAGCGTCATATCTAGTACCACTAGCACAGTTAATATAAGGGAAAGAAAAGAGAAAATACCCAGGAAAATACCAGTAAATATCATCTACAAAATAAGAAACCACCCGGAATCTTTTTACATACTTGACCGCCATTTCCCACGTTAGCGAAGTAATGACAGGAACAGACAAAGAAAGGTCGCATCCGCTCACAAGCATTCTCTGGCTGTCATGTGTAATGCACCAAAACCACAGCATCCTATTCACAACCTGGCACTACAGATCTTTCCATGGTTTACCCCAGACACTTTACATGCCTAAATACCCAGGAAAATACCAGTAAATATTGTCTATGAAATAAGAAACCATCCGGAATCTTTTTTCATACTTGATTGCCATTTCCCACGTTAGCGAGGTAATGCTAGGAACAGGCAAAGAAAGGTCGCATCCACTCACATCCATTCTCTAGCTGTCATGTGTACTGCACCAAAACCACAGCATCCTATTCACCACCTGGCACTACAGATCTTTCCATGGTTTACCCCAGACACTTTACATGCCCTAGTTTAGTCCACTAACAGCACATCAACCCCTGTACACCCCATCATTCCAATTCACTGTACCCTCTGTAAGCCTTTCACCCTCCAGCATGTTCAGACCCCAACTGCTCAATATCTTTTTCATTCCATCCTTCCATTTTCAATTCGGTTTCCCTGTTTTCCTTCCCTTCCGACACATATATCCTCTTTGTCAATCTTTCCTCACTCATTCTCTCCATACGTCCAGACCATTTCAGCACAACCTCGTCGGCTCCCTTAACCACACTCTTATCATTACCACACATCTCTCTTACTCTTTCATCATTTACTCCATCAAACCACCTCACACCAACTATTGTCCTTAAGCATCTGGAAAGTATGGGAAATAAAATATGTGTGAATTTTGCACCCCATTTATCAAAGTTGCTTGCTCAAAAGGATGAAAATTCATCTACATGTGGTGACACTACAGAGAGCCCATTCATTCTCTTGTACCATATGAGGATCAGAATTATAAATTCATTATCAACCATAAGGAATCTTGGTTTGTTGATGTTATCTATCAATGGATATTTTCTAGGAACTTATCAAAACTAAATTTGTAGATTTCTTTGTCTATCAAGGTGTTTTTTTCTTGGTTTATGATGAATGTGGGCAATGATGAGAAAAAAGTAGCCACATATGTGCAGTTGGAATATTAGTAAGGACAGACCTGACAAAGACATTGTTATTTTTGTAACTAAAGGTAAGTATTGTATGTAGTAGCTGGTAGGCAGTCATTGATTATGGAGGTATAATTATCAATATTACCTGCATGGGTATCAGATGGGTTAGTTTTGGCTGTGTAGTAAGCTAACACTCCTCTGACCCAGGTAGATGTCTTTTCTTTCTGCCTCACCAACAAATGAACTATGCATTCTGTCCAAAAATATAAAATCTCTCCTTGTCACACATCATTTGACAACAATTAACTCACAGGATTCTTTCTTTGTAATTCTAGATTTTTCTGTGGTTAGTGCTATGCACTAGCCTTCCCTTTGGCAAAAATGGTAGGAACAATAGATAAAAGTAGTGGGTAGGAATGTTAGGCAGGAGCACTGGTAGAAACATTAGGTAGAAGTATTGGGTAGGAACATTAGACGGTCACTTTAGATAGAAGCAGTAGGTTGAAGCATTAGGTAGAGGTTGTTGGCAAAACATTAGGTAGGAGCCTCTGGAAACACTGCACTAGAGTTGCCCTCTGCCTGTGGCCTGTTAAGGATGAGGCAATGAAGGTTGAGAAGTAGCACTGGAGTTCATCATTTATGGAGACTTTAGCTGTGGCCACCTCCTTGCAAAAGTTTCTGGAGGAAAGATAAAAAGGATGGCTAATAGTCAGCCAATGTCTGATGCATTAAATACCTTGGGTAAGTATTTATAGCTGGGTAAATTGTAGGCAGATGTAAATCAAACAAATCCAGCGCTTTTGTTTATGAGATGAACTAATGTCTTATAACTGGGTTATATTTGACACTAGAAGAAAAAACAGTAGTTTTAATTCTAAGAAACTGCTTTCATTATGAATTTTCATTAAATATGGAAAATAAACAAGTCCACAGAAACTGTTAGTACAGAGTTGCATGTGTATGTATCATACTTTCTGAAACTAACATACAAAGTTAATTAGTTATTAAATTACACTGAAGGCAATTAACAGGGTATATCTTTATCTATCTATATCTCTGATGCCCATTCCCTCCAGGAACTCCCTAAAGGGGTTGGCCATGGCAAAAGAGTCTCCATAACTGGTGAACTTCTAAGCCAATTCTATTAGCTTGACATGATATAGAGTTTGCCAAGGAATACCAAAGATGGGAAGACTTAGAGGAAGATATTCATCTTCAGTAACAGACGCTCAAGGAATCTCCATATGGATTTAAGTGAATGTAACTGGAAAATTAATTTCAAATTCAACTTTTTAAAAACAAATGCATTCTAAAAATGATTTTTTATATGAGAATCTGTTTGAACAAATAAAATAAAAATCTATTCTCTTTCTCAATTCTTTGAAAGACTAAAAAATTTATAGCTTACTATGTACAAAACTGATACAAAATTAGCTAAAATCAGCATGTGCAGTTATGCAAAGTACATGTATGTACATGTAAAACTTAGAAAAAAACATATTAACAGTTGAATTAAGTATTCATGTTCAAGGTCAAACTACAGACTGCTGAACTAGTTCAGTCATATTTGAACTAATAATTACAAATCTGAGACAGTTAGGGTCATAAACAGTTTTTGTTGGAGGACAGAAAAAAATCAAATACCACACACTTCCAGCTACTAGCAATAGCTATTCATTCGGCAGAATATGTGCATCAAACATTCAGCGATGAAATGCAAGTAGGTAGGTAGGTAGTAGATGGTAGGCAGCCAATGTCAGAGAGGTATATTACAATTACTATCTGCCTGCGTATTGGAAGGGTTAACAACGGCTGTGAAATGAGCCAGCACTTCAGTGGTTGTTGAGTTACACTCCTCTGACCCAGGTAGTTGTCTTTTCTTTCTGCCTCAGCCACACATGGACTGCTGGCATTCTGAACGCAAATATACAATCTCTTCATGTCACACATAACACTTGACAACACATAACTCGTACAATTCATTCTTTGAAACTTTTGGTTTTCCCACAGTGAGTACTATGTGCTAGCCCTACCTTACGGCAAAATGGAAGGAGGAACATACAAAAGTAGTACGTAGGAACATTAGCTTGAAGTAGTAAATAGTAACATTAGGTGGGTGCATTAGGTAGAAGTCATAGGTTGGAACATTGGGCAGGAACATTAGGTGGACACAGTAGGTAGAAGTAGTCAGTAGGAACATTATGTAAGAGCCTCTGGAAACACTGTACTATAGTTGCCCTCTGCCAATGGCATGTTAAGGGTGAAGCACTATAGGCTAAGAAGCAGCACTAGAGTCCACTAGTTATTGAGACTCTTTTGCCATGGCTACCCTCTTGAGGGAGTTACAGTAGATAACAGGTATCAGAGATACAGATAGACAGATACATAAAAATGCAGGAACTCCCATCAAGGGGTGGCCACGGCAAAAGAGTTTCCCCTTATCCCTGTCCTTACATGCCTCCCTCGCAAACACCATTCTACACACTCTTCCCCAGTTTCTCTCCCTCCAGTATTCCTCCACCCTATTTACCCATGTCCCAGGTGGTCTTCCACTCACACCAACCCCTTTAATTGTACTATCATACACCTCCTTGTAAACTCCCAGTCTTGCATTCTTTCCACATGCCCAAACCACCTCAAAGTATTACGTTTCACCCATTCTACCATTCAACAATTCACTCCCTTTGCATTTCTTTAAATACAACATCTCTCATACACCCTTTCACTCCCTTCTTCATTCTATCTAGTCACACCACATGCTCTTCTCAAACAACTCATTTCCACAGCCTGGATTCTTGACCTCTGTGCCTCATTCCACGTTCATGTTTCAGCTGTATATGTCAGGGTTGGGAGGACTAATATGTCCCTAAATCCTCTCTTCACTTCCATACTCTTCTACCCTGTACTGCTCTCTCCCTTATCCCTCCTTCCATATCACCACACTTACCCAAGACAGCTCCCAGATACTTAAATTCCCTCACTTCTTTTTCCCCCAAATCCCCAGCACAATCTAAATGGTTTTACAAAATCTATACTTTCACTGTTTCCTTTCAAACACCATTACTCTATTTTTACTTACATTTACCTTCTTTATTCTGCTTACACACATCATAAAACATACAACCTTCTGCAATTCTTCTTCACTCTCTGCTCACACACACTGTTATTATACAGAGTTATCATGTTCTGTTGGTACTGGTATAATTACTGTAATGCATGCATGTGTTTACGATGTTCAATTCTTCATCTGACTACAATCTTAACGTATCTCCAGTTTAACTGCTCAGGGGCACCAATTTATCCTGAGCAAAGTAAAATTCTAATCTGGAATGATCTGAGAATTTTGTAAATTTAAAATGAAACAGTAAGATCTAACTAGTATACCCACACAGATACACAGATTCAATTAGTACATACCCACAGTTCCTTCAAGGCAACAATTGTAGTGTTGTGGAGGGATGGTCCAATAAGTGGGTTCATTTGATGCATATAGCAACAAAGCCAGCTGAAATGTACAGAAAATCATTAAGGTATTGAAAAATTACATATCATATGATTAATAAGGGCTCTTTTACCTTATTCTATTCATAACACACCTTGCTTTTAGAGTGATATCTTACTAAAGTTTTGCATGCCTGCCTTGACAGTGCAGAATAATGTTTGAGTACAGACTGGGAACCTTGCCTGTAATCATTCCCAAAGAGTTTGTATATTCTTGGAGCAAAAATATATTCCTAAAACACTGAGTTTTCAGGTATAAAATAGCATTTTTCAAGAAAAAGGATAAGGTTCAAAGACTGCCCCACAACAGAAACACCCTGTACAATATACGTCACCACCCCCAGGTATGGGCATAAATCACACACAATCTTCTCTCTGAAACTCATGCACAACCACCCCCAATCTACAACCAAGCCAGTTATAGTCACTTATGCGAGCAAGCAAGGATGGCAACTCATAGACAAAATGAGAGCCAGGAGGAAGGGTAGTTACATCAGTATCAGTTAATCTCTCCTCTCCAGCAGAGAAAATAGTCTTTTATAAGTGAAAATTCCATTTCTCTGCCAAACTCCATTTTTCTGCCTAAAGGTTGATTCACAGACACATTAGCAGAAGGGTAAACCCAAGATATACCCAAGACATCACAAAAAAGTCTCATGAAGCAGAGCTTTCCAACCACAATCTCTGAGCGAAGTATTTGATCAATATTGGACGAACTTCTTGAGCAGAATGCCAAATGCCCCATTGTGCAGTGCCACAAAGTGACATTGCAGAAAAAGGCAAGAGTTGAAGTCACCCTCTGGACACCATATGCTTTGGCAAAAATACCTGTCTGGGAGAAGTTGATGACTGTTGACGCAACACAAGATGACAGCAACCATCACTGAAAAATGTCATGACAGGTACAGTGGTGAGGAATCATGGGAAGCATGGCATATTTCCTGCTGTATGCACCATCTTTCCAGAAGCAACTGGTGTTTTGTTGTGTTTGCTGAAGGTCAGGTTGTCAGACATTACTCTGTTTCTTGCACATCATTCATTTGGTTTGTGATACTGTCTGTGTCCACAGATGCTCTGTACTGTTTTTCATTTCATTTTTTCCATTTCAAAAGAGTTGGTATTTATCCCAAGTGAAAAATGAGGTGTCTTTAGTGGCCCAGTGGAAGACTTCATTATGTTTGTAGTCTTTCAGCATCCCTTTCTCATTCACTGTGATTCATCTTTGCATCAACATCAGATATCGGAAAGAGGAACAGGAGGGACGCAAGTACAGTTTCTTGAGGGGAGAGAGAGTTTTATCCTGTGGAAGCATTGGAAATAGCCTGGATTATGACTGTCTTATGATCTGTCAGTTAAAAAGTTATATATCCATCTTCCAGTTTTTTCAGGTTCCTGTTTCACACATTTTAAGTGCCATGACACCTTGGTCATCTTCACTAAATGCTTTTGCAAAGTCTATGCAAATCTCATCAGCATTTTTATTTGCTCTCTAGAGTCTCAGCAATCTTACTGAGAGATCCCTGAAACTTCTGTCAGGGTTGCTAGACATGCTTTGTGGATAGTTTTATGAATACATGGTGTGAAAGGAAAGCTACTAAATGGAGTGAGGAGTTTCTGTGAAGAAACTATGGCATGTGCGCAAGTTGGGAGAGAAGGGGAATACAAAGGAATTCAAGCAGCTGCATACCACTGGGTCCTTTGAAGGCTGTTTGTGATAGTGGAAGATATCAGAAACTTACAGAATAGTAGGGTAAAAGTTAGTAGGCATACAGATAATTCACAGACAACAACCTGTAATGTGTCATTTTACTGTGGAATAGCAAATAATGAAAATCGTGGACTTGAAAGGAAGTATTCATCAAGTCTATTCTTAAATGTATCTATGATATATATAGTACTTCTATTTTTCCAAAAGAAGGAACAGAGTAAGGGGCCAAGTGAGGATTTGTTTTCCTCTAAGGCTTAGCCATCTGTTCTAAATGCTACCTCACTAATGCAGGAAATGGCGAATAAGTATGAATGTTTTTTCATAGTACTGCTTTCAACCACTCCACTTGGCAAATAAATCCATATGCTAACAATCTTATTGAAGAAAAAGTACTTTGCCTTATTCGAGGTAACTCGTTTGCCTATGAGTTTGTATCCATTACTATGAGTAAAATCAGATAAATCAAGTCTTAGGGTAACTTGATAGATCAAGATTATCAAAGCCTTTGATCATTTTGAATACTTGTATTAGATCACATCTTAACCTTTTCTTTTTTAAGCTAAATAGATTCAAGCCATTCAATCACATCTCCTAGGATTTGTTTCTCAGTCCAGGAATCATATTAGTTGCTTGACAATGTATTCCCTCCATTCTGTCTCCTAGGATTTGTTTCTCAGTCCAGGAATCATATTAGTTGCTTGACAATGTATTCCCTCCATTCTGTCTGTGTCTTTTTTTCAGGTGGGGTGACCAAAACTGAATACAATATTCAATATGTGGATGAACCAATGAATTGTAAAAAGTAAGGATGATTTCCTTGGACTTAAATTCGAAGGCACTACCCATGAAATCATGAATTTTGCTTACTCTTTTCACTGCTTTTGTGCACTTCTCAGTTTTAGGTCACTAGAAATTATCATAGTCAAGAGCTTTTCCTTATTTACCTTTTGGAGTTCAACAGATTTCATTTTGTAGTTGTCTTTTCATTTATACTACCAATATGTAAAAAGTTTACACTAATCGATTCATTTGCTACTTGTGAGTTCAGTTCATCAGTGTGTCAATGTCAGTTTGAAACTGTAGAACTTCAAGTTCCTTGTAGAGTTACTTCTCATCTTTGTATCATCAGTGAATTTTGCAAATTTTGATAGCTTGCAATGCAGCCTGTTATCAATATCATCATTATACACGAGGAAGAGAACTGGTCCTAAGACTGATCACTGTGGCACTCCACTTGTTACGACTAACCATTCTGAGGCTTGACCATTAATCACTACTCCTTGTTTACGGCCCGTTAACCAAATTCCTATCCACTGAAGTAAAACTCCATCAGTGCCATGTGACTTAATTTTTGCTATTAATCTTTGATGAATAATCTTATCAAAAGCTTTTTGAAAATCTAGATAGATAACAAAAACTGCTTTGCTTTCATCATTCATGTTGATTACATCATAAAAGAAAACAAGCAGATATGTCAGACATCTGTGATTTTGTTGGAAACCATGCTGATAATCTGCTTACCTATCTCATTCTTTGCCCTTTTCATTGTTTTCCGATAAGACTTATCAGGAAGTGCTGTTTTACTTATTTTCATTATACTTATTGCTGAAAATATGTTGTCAGCTTTTTTTGTCAATTTGCTGAAGAACGTTCCCCTCTCTTGTCAATTAAACTGGAATTGGGACGAGTTGTGTCTTCGATCGTGAATGTAGATGCATAAAAGTCATTTAACATTTTTACAACGGCTTCGTTGTCTTGAACCAAGTCACTGTTTTCCGTAATTAATGGACCTATTGACTGGGTAATGACTCTCTTGCTTCTGTTATAACTGTAAAACTCCTTAGGGTTTCTTTAGCTATTTTCAGCAATATACGCTTCATATTGACATTTAATTTTGTTGTATAACTCTCTTACTTTCTCTTTGCAAATTTTCTTACATTACTCCATCAAGTTGGTTACTGGATTCTGTGAGTTTCTTATGAGCTACTTTCTCAGACAACAGGCACTTTCTTATTTCACTGTTCCATCACTTGGTTTTCTTTAAGAAATAGACTGCATACTATGCATTGGTAAATATGTTCCCTCTGGTGCTTTGAAGGTTTTTCTGAAGCTTTTCCAAGCTACATTCACGTCATTCTCATTGACTTTATCATTCCAGGTTTGCTTATCAAAAGTAATGCGAAGATCACTAAAATTTGCACATTTACAATCAAGTATTTTTCGCAACTGTCATTTTGACCAACGTTACATAAAGTGTTGAAAGTGACCTCAAAAGTAGTTTGTCGGTAATCACTTGTACCAAAGTTTTCTCCAACTTCAACATCATTAATGAAATCCTCATTTGTAGTAAGGATTAGAGCTATCTAATATATTTTTGTCAAGAGTAGGTTTCTCGACTAACTGGATCAGCACACTCTCAAGCAAACTCAGGTAGAGTCCACACCTGGAGCTGCTGGAAAGGGATCTTGTTCATTACAAATTTCTGCAAACTGATCATTAAATCTTTCGTCTACCTCAGGTTTCTGTGCAGGGGGCCTGTGAACTAGTCCTAAGGTTATTTTCTGACATAGTTTATCTTTAATATCTTTAATTTTAATTTCTACAAAAATGATGTCAACATTCCCAATGCCTACAACAATTTTTTCTAGAGGATTTAAATGAGCTTTAACAAACAGCTGGACATCAAAGGCTACTTTGTTTGCCCTATCCCCTGTTAGAAAGAGGGTACTCTGCAATGGAGTATGCAACGAGGAACTCTCTATTGCTGATATTTAACCAAGATTTCTTCTAATGCTGGTGTCACTAACTCTGAGAATTTATATTGTATACTTCAAGCGTTAACATAAAATATTTTTAGACAAAACTGAAACCTATTTGGAAAGTTACTTCCAGAGGGAAGAGTGGTTCCACCTGAAAATGGATTTGTGGTGTCCCTAGGGCTGCTTAATCTGTTTATGGACAGGGTGGTGAGGGTCTTGGAGAGAGAGATAGGTTTTCAGTCTGTTTGGGGTTGGAAGTCCTGGAAGGTGAGTCAGTTGCTTTTTATTGATGACATGGCTCTGGTGACAAACTTGAGAGAGAAACAAGGATGCTGGTTTCTAATGAAAGGGGAAAGTTGAGAGTTAATGCAACTAAAAGTAAGGTTAAAAACATTTCCTGGGAAGAGACAGGTAGGTTGGTTGGAGTGTGAATTTGAATAAAGGAAAGGAATTTTTTCAATATCTATGAATGGACATGGCAATGGATGGAATCAAGAAAGCTGATGTAAACCATAGGGTAGGTGAGGGGGCTAAGGTTATGGATGCATTGAGGAGCATTTGGAGAGTGATCACTATTTGTGTGGACAAAGAAGGGTATGTTTGATGATATATTACTTTCAGTGGTGTTATATGGATGCAAAGCTTGAGCCTTAGGTGAAAAAATATGATGACGGTGTTTGTGATGGAAGTGAAATATGTGTTGTGAGGAGGATTGGGCGAGTAAGAAATTATAAGGTAAAAGAGAGGTGTGGTGGTAAGAAGAATATGGTTAATATAGCAGAAGAGGGTGTGTGCGGAAAGTATTTGGCCATAGGGAGAGTATGAGAGAAGAGAGGATAAGTGAGAAAAGGATGAGTGAGAATAAGCCAGCTATGAGGGTATACAGATCAGAAATGGAGGTAACAATGGTATGACAAAATTTGAAATGGAAGGATGGATTCAAGCATGCTTTGAGTGACTGAGGCCTTAACATGTAAGAAGGTGTGATACAAGCATAAGATAAAGTGAACTGGAATGATGTGGTATACAGAGGGTGAAAGGGTTTTGCCATGGAGTATGAAGCAATCAGGGGAAACCACAGAAGGGTTTGTGTGACTTAGCTGCAGATACAGGGCTCTAGTTTTGGTTAATCTTAATTTTATACATGATAGCTGGAGAGTGAATGTGTGCCAATGAAGACATTCTTAGCCCATACAGCTAGCGAGCTACACAGGCAACTATGAACAAGTTTGAAGTGTGAACAGATACATATGTACAAATTTACCTGGAAAAAATGGCAAAAGAAAGAGCATGTAAAGCTACAGGAGCGAGTAAAGAATGAGAGGTATTTAGGGAAGCACTGCTTACATGAGCAAGATAAGTGCATGGCATGTGAAAGATGGGGGAAGGGCAGTTTAGAAAGGGTAGTGGGTGGCAGCACAAGTAAGTCAAATCACTAATGAATGAAGAAAGAGAGGTGTGGACATTATTTGAAGAAAAGGAATGCTGTACAAGAGAAACTGGCAGGAGGTCTAGTGGAAAGTGCAAGGGCTGAGAAAGAGGGCAAATGACAGCTGGGGTTAGTGAGTATCAGTAAACTGCAAGGGGAATAAAAGGAATTTTTAGAGGAGGTTAATTGCGTGAGAAAAACAAGAGTACAAATGGAAATGTAGGTGAAGGGGCAAATGGGGAAGTGGTAACTTGCAGAAATGAGGTGAAGAGGAGATGAAGAGAGTATTTTGAAGGGTTGTTGAATACATTCAGTGACAGGGTGGTATATGTGAGATGTTTTGAATGCGGAAGTATGCAAAGTAAGAGAGTCATGGCAAGTGGTTTGGTGAAAAGAGGTGTTGTAAGCTTTGTGCTAGATGAAGTGTAGCAAAATGGGTGGAGAAGATGGGATTACAGGTGGATTTCTTATGAAAGCGGTTGACTGTGCTGTTGTCTGGTTAGTTAGGATTTGAAAGTATGAATGGCTTATGATGAGATGCCTGAGGGCTGGCTCAATACAAATGCAGTGCCACCATATAAAGGCAAGGGGAACAAAGATGTAAGTATGTTTAATGTACCTGGTAAGTTGTATGGGAGAGTGGTGATTGAGAGAGTGGTGACATGTACAGAGCTTCAGACTGAGGAGGAGCAATGTGGCATCAGGATTGGTAAAAGATGGATGGATCAGGTGTTTGCTTTGAAGAATGTGTGCAAGAAATACTTGATGAAACAGAAGTTCTTGAATAAGATGGGTATGGATCTTCAGAAAGTGTGTAACAGGGTTGATAGAGATACTTTGTGGAAGATGTAATGAATATATGGTGTGGAAGAAAGCAGCTAAAAGTAGTGTGGTTCCACGTGAAGGTGAGTCAGTGGCAGGGGTGTGTGTGATGTCAATATGGCTGTTTAATTTGATTATGGATAGGTAGATGAGGAAAGTGCATGCAAAGATCTTGGAATGAGGAATAGGTATGCAGTTTTTTGGGGAGTGGGGTTCTAGGAGGAGGCTGTTGTTTGCTGATGACATTGCGCTGGTGACAGCTTTTAGCGAGTAACCGCAGAAGCTGGTGTCTGAGTTTGGAAGTGTGTCTGAAAGGAGGAAGTTGAGAGTAAATGTGAATAATAACAATGTTATTTCCCTTTACGTGGAAGTAGGGTAAATTGTCTCCTTTGAGACAGAAAGTCTTTCGTTGGGTAAAGGCCCTCAGTGGATGGAAGACATCCATGTTAGCTGATGGGAGACCATCCTCAATATGTCACAGTTGGACTTGCCCAAATGCAGTTCTTCCATCCGCAGTGTGTCCATAGGCAGGATAGTACTGTACACACCATATATATTTGTTTTTAATTACCCCAGGACCAATTTTTATGAAACAGTCCTGATGTTACCCAGGACATTTCTAAAGGCTCCTGAGGTGTAAGGCTGCACTACTTCTAGTTGAAGTGTTAACTCCATGCAGTACAGACATGTGATAAAAGAGGCTTTAGAAACATGTCCTGGGGTATTATCATATATATATATATATATATATATATATATATATATATATATTTTTTTTTT